>JAQQAE010005960.1:0-17129 GCA_029823295.1 Pseudamia nigra
ACGGCCAAATGAAACCCGCTACATCTGTAGCATGTCCAAATAAAATGCCTGAGACCATGATGACTCATGACAAAGATGTATTCACCTAGTCTTTTTAAAGCGATCTCAATGTAATTGTTTGGGAGTCACTGTTTTTTGATGAAGGTCACCCCAGCAGCTGCCAGTATAACTACAACCAATTTATTTCTGCATTGGTCTGCTTGCATAGGTCTGGTCCAGCTTGAAACTGAAAACATTCACATACTGTATATTCCAGCAACCTTTGTTATTCACAGGTTGCTACGGAATAAAAGTCACTATTTAAACAGTGAATGGCTGTTCAGTTCTGGAAACAATACCAGACATACTTTAAATGTGTCAAGGATGAAGTACATCAGTTGTTTCATAATGAGAAGAGACTGAAGAGTAGACCTTTGTGCATTCATTTCCACTCAATGGGTGAATGTGCCAGTGACCCTGAGGGAATCTTCCTTTGCAAAATCTGTAAAAAGATCGAAGGCCTCCCAGGATTACATGTTTTAAATTGAATAAGAAAAATACTTGTTGAGCTGCAGCAGGGGGACTCAGGTTTGCTTCTTCAGTTTTCAAAGAGAGCTTTCCTTGATTTGTCTGAGTATTTCATTATACAGTCTTTCTCTATAACCTGTTATTGTTGTCCAGGGTCATGGGTAGGGAGAAAGACCGATTACACAGCTCCAGCAATCACAAATGGGGCAGTGTCCTGGAGAAGCAGTATAGGCAATCCCTTTGCTTTTTTGAGTTTTCAGTACTCACAGATGATTTCATGCAACACTGTTCAATTAAAGCGTTTTCAGCGATTATCATCTCCATTATTTTCTCCATCTGCTGAGAAATGGTGTAAGAAGCCAAACTCATCTGCACCCGTGGACCCTAAATCCGCCTCGAGCATGGCTGAAACCGTTCAGGTCAGAAATGGGACAATCTCAGCGAGGATCAATTTGGGGGGGGGGGGGCTTAATTTTGTGCCGTTTCGAAAGGTGCCCTTTGAGACGGAGCACAAAAGTCACTGAGAAAATGAGGCAGACAACTTGAAAGCAGAAAAATGTCTGGGCGATAAAGACGATATAAGGAAAAACAAGTGACAGGAAGGAGAAGCAGCAGTTGTTTAAGCATGAGAGCAGAAACAACAAGCTCATAATAGGGGATTGTGTTCTTTGCTGTTATTTATCCTAGTGCACTCCACACTGAATATGTTTTGCCTCATCGTGCCATCTGCTGTGATGTGCTTCCTGGCCTCATCTCCTTGTTCCCCTCCTCAAATACAAACTACTTCACACACACACACACACCCCCCCCCCCACACACACACACACACACACACCCACACACACATATATATTCAAAAAAAGGTGTACTAATAGTGACAAAACAAGGTTGCCAGCATGCCTTCTCAGGCATGCTGGCAGCATGATGGCTTTGTCAGGCATCATGTATGGGCTGCCATGTGAAAATGTTTGGCCTTCTCCCCTTCTTACTAAATCTCCCTATTCTTCATTATTATGAGTGAGATCAGCGTGTTCCCAGGTTGCCATGATTAGGACGTCTGCCCTGCCCCTGGGTACACAGGGGCATGACAGCCAAGTGGAACATCCAAGTAAACGTCCAAGGCTTTTTGCAGCATTTTCCAGCTCAGTGCTTCACTGAGTCTTCAATGAAACCGAGCATGAGTCGCACGATTTCATGTGCTGAAAAGAGTAATGAGAGCAACAGAAAGGTGTAAGGACACAAAGGGGGGTACATCATTAGCGGTGCATGTGCCATACACAAGAACATGTAGTGTTAAACTGTTTTTGTGTTGCTGAAGGGCAAACCTGGCTGATTTATGTTTCTATTGTGCTCCTCATCTAATGCAGAGTAATTGTCATTGTATGAAGGTTTAAATATCAGATAGAACTGCAAAATCATATTGCAATTATTATGGCCAATATCGTGATTTTGATTTGAGATATGATACCTTTTCAAGTAAAGTGCATGTTTTCCAACACAAGCACACAAACTTATAAAAAATGTAAAAAAGGGCTTGTAATGTTTCTCAAACTTATGATTAAGAAACTAACAAAAGTCAGCAAAAGTAACCAGCAGAACTCAACCAAAGGGACCAAAATGGTCAAAATAGCCATCACACTCTCAACAAAAGTTTAAAAAAATCAATAAATATCAAAAAATGAAGAAAATTAGCAAAATGATCAACAATATGAACAAAAATTGTTACAGGAATCAGTAAAATATCAGCAAAGTGACCAAGGTCTTTGTAGAATAAACAACACATTTTACACATTTTAATAAAATAACCAGCAAAATATCAGCAAAGTGAAAACAAATGAATAAAATTAACAAAATGAATAGAAAATAGTCAAATAATCAAAATAACATCACCAACATGAACAAAATTAATCAAATAATTAATAAGATATGAAGACAGTGAACTAAATGTTCCAGAATGATAAAAAAAGTGAACAAAAATGAATCATATAATCAATAAATGAATCATATAATCAATAAAATATCAACAAACCAAATAAAAATGAGTCAAATAACAACAAAGTAAATAAAATTAGCAACATTATCAACAAAATTAATGAAAATTAGTCAAATAATCAATAAAATATCAACAAAATTAACAAAAATTAATTGTTCAACCTAATTCCTAAGATGACCAACTGGAGATCTTTAAATTGACGCTTTTATGGTTATATCATTGCACAGGTTAACACTGTGATTATGATTGTAATTTAATTCACTGTACAGCCCTAATCTCAGAACTCTACCACCCATGTATTCAATCCAAAGGGAACAAGGGCGTGAAAATGTGCACCGGTTAAATGAAACATATTTTTGGCCAGACTGCAGTTCACTGCCAGTAAGCAGACAGTTGGCATTTCCCTCTTGAGGGATAATTGTGGTAATTTTTAACTTGTTTTTTCCTGCTCTTTTCCATTGTGACAATTGATCCTGTTAAAAAATTCAATAGATCACTGCAGAGCTTGATGCAGCTTTGCCTCCTCAGCAGCTGGACTTGAAAACAAGGATTAAAACACCAACAAAATAACAATCACTGACAAATAAAACGTGGCTTCAACCGATTTTCAATTACCCGTTGCCCAAAGCGGGAGCACATCCCAGCGTTGGATGTATCACTGAGCACAAGCTGAATTGCTCGAGACCTGATGCTGCGTTCACTGCATGCTGTTTCTTCGGTAAATATGAGATACCAGTTGGGGAGAGTGTGGAGAAGTAATAACAAGTTACTTTTATCTGTCATTTGAGAAATAAATTCAGGAAGCAGAACAGCAGGCACTATAAACAAAGCAACTAATCCTCTTGTTAATAATCTGTTGTAGTCAATTATTTTAATAAGTGGCTAATTAATTGGAGGAAGTTATACTCACACTAATATATCATCATTCTCTTACTAGAACCATTTAAGCGCAGACATACGTCATGATCTATTCAATTTCAACTGGAATTTGTTCAGTTTACCATGATTTAAGTCACATGATGGTGACATTTAGTTTCTAATGCTGAGTCAGTGGTTCATGCAAGTAGGCAAAGAACCATGTATGGTCACTTCCTGATAATGTTTACATAAGGAGTTTGAAACTATTTTTTGGACTTGCTGCAGTTTTTACTTTACTGTGCAAGTGTCTTATGTGATTTGGAAATAAACATACCTTCATTTTTGTAAGTGTTTTTCTTTTTGGCTGTGGCTGCTGCCAAAGTACTTTGGGTGTAAGACCATCAAAAGACTATGGACAAAGTACCAATCAAAATGCAGTGTTTGTACTTTGGCAGCAAAATAGGTTATTTGTTGCCAAAGAAAAATTCTCCACAACAAACCAGATGAAAGACGCGGAGGCAAATTAAGCAAGTGTAAATGTTTAACATGGTCTCTCATTGACTCATTAACTCCTTTTGAATTAAGCAGTTAATAGTTAAAGCCTTTGTTACATACAGTACGTACGCTCCTTACCTACTTTTTTGACAACGAAGCTCAATTGTTCTTGAATTACTTAAAGTTAAAAAGTCACTAAAAGAAAAAGTCATGGTCTCACAGTGGAAATAAAGAAAATGAGAGAGAATGTCTAGCAGAAGACCTCTGGGTTACGGGCCCAGCACACGTCTGCTGCACCACTGTACTACCTGTTAGCAACACTAAAGTGTTCTTTATTTAAACGACATCATGACATCATCAATAACTGTGTTAAACTAAGTATTAGGATTTTAATAAATAGTTCATCCCATAAATGTAAGAAAACAAACCAAACTAAAGACAAAGCTCTGATAGGAAGGGAAACTGTCACCTAGCACCACGCTAGAGTGGTTGACCTAGTTCACTTCTAATTTGTACTTTGTCAATAGCCTTTTGATTGTCTTCCACCCAAAGTACTTTGTTCATCTTTGTGTTTTTTTTTGGTTTTTTTTTTTTTTTTACAAAAATGTATTCACATCCTATTTGGAACTTTTTTTTACTCTAGTTGGGTAAGGAGCCGTAATTTCTTTGACTTCAATTTGCAGCCTAAAGCTGAAACTGTTTTAAAAAGTCAAAAACCAATAACACTCCAGGGTTATTTTCCAGTATTGAGTGAGTGCCCTATAAAGGCTTAAGTATGCATTTTGCATTGTTGCTTCAAGTGGCAGAAAAATAGCAATCATCATTTGGTATGGTTTGATAGTAGGGTGTGAAAGGGAAAATCTTTTTATATTGTAATAACTACACAATCCCAGAAAACTGTGAAGATCTCTGAGGTTACACTGGTAGCCAAAGGTTTAGACACTTTGTCTCTTTGAGTGTTTTTTTTTTTGTTTTACTTTATTTTCATCATTTTCAACACTGAAAATTGTGAAAGGACACATATGGAATAATATAGTAAAATAAAGTGTGAAACGTGTTTTATATTTTAGGGTATCCAGCACAATCATTGCATTCTCTCATCAGATTCAAGAGGTAGTTGCTCAGAATGGTTTCCTTATGTATGTTTCAGAATATTAGCTGTTTTGTGCAGAGGAAGGGGGGGTACAGAGTCTGTCGTCCTATTAGGGCGACTACAATGACTGTACAAATCCATATTATGATGAGAAACATTCCGTTAATCCCTATAGACCTTGCTAGAATCATTTCTGGGGTGCTTGAATCCCATATGTATTTTTCAAATTACATGCTGGAAGTTACATAAAGTTGAAGAGCTAAAGTGCCAGTGTATCATTTAAATTGTTGAAAAAGAATTTGCAAATGACTTGAAAGGTTTTTATCTGTGCCACATGCTGCCATTTAGTTCTTTGTGGGATGAGACTGGTACTCATGAGGACTGACCCCAGTTTCTGAGGCAAGTAATTCAAATAAATGTCACATCTGCAGCACAGGTAACTCAGTCTTTGTTTCTTGGGGCGGTCTTTGATGGACTAAGAGTTTCTCTACATAATATGTATTTGTAGAGTAGTTGCAGTAGCACTAATAGGGCTGTTTACTCTGTACCCACCCTTCCTCTGCACAAGACAACTGATGGTCTAGAGCACATTAAGAAGGCTATTGAAAGTAGCAAAATAAAGGAAAACACTGATGATGTTTTTGGACTTAAATTTCAACTTCTACTACTGATGCAGACCTGAACAATGAACATTTCCCCATTAGCTTTTTATTTAATTGCCTTAAACTGCCAAATTTATGACTATAGAGATGTTTTACATACAGTGCATTTGCATCATGAACCGAACATGCACTCCAGAAGTCATTTGCAGGTTTTCATGACTTTATATCCAGAAAGTGCACTCTTAAGCTACCCCATAAGCACAAACGCCTCACTTAGGTTTAAACACTCCTGCAGACATCCATTCACCACAATTTATGCAGAGAGAGCTAAATGGTTCCTGTTTGTGACTTTTTATGCAAATGCACCGCCTTTCAAATTCACTTCGTGCTAAGTATGAGCACACCTTAGCAGGAGTGAGGAGATTTATCACTTAAGCAAAAAATCAGACAGTTATGTCAGTTACGGAGCAATATTTGTCTAAAGCCTGCCAAATAAGCTAACATTTGGATGGCAGGCTTTCTCCATAAATCTGTGACATTTTACCAACTGAAATCAAACTAAGTGCAAATATAAAAGGTTTGATGAAGATGCAGGGCTGACAAAAAGTAACACAGAGCTGCAGGCATTTCTAAATGTACTATGAATTATGTCTATTTCATTTTACGTCTGTATTTGTTGTATATTGTGTTTTTTATGGATGAACACTGTACAACCCAGTTTCTAAAAAGCTGATCTGCTATGTAAAATATTAAAAAAAGAAGTAACAGAATGTCATGATTTGCAGAAACCCAAAACCCCATTGTTTTTAAAGTAGCAAGATAACATTTGCTTTTTGAAAACTTTGTACTCATACTGAGTTGGATACCAGCACCACATTTCAAAAAAATTTGAGTCAGTGGCAGGGAAGTATAAATCACTTTGTTTATACTGTATGGCACATTAAAAAAAAACCACATGGTTACCGAAGTGCTGTACATGGACACACGGAAAAAAATAGCCATGTTCTAGATTAAATATCACCTTGAATTGGACGTGGGACACACCCCATGACTTCTACAGTTGATGGTTTTAATGACCAGAATACCTCAGGGTTTTGAGCTTCACCCTGGAGACGTGTCCTAAGATTAATCAAAAAGGTAAACAGGTACCTAAGACAATGCAAAACCAACTATAGGCAGGTACAGTGTTGAATCAGTTGGGATTGCTTGAGCTTGTCAAATTAAGTAATTTCCCACTGAAGACACCAAACAAGAAGCAGTGCTGATTAGTCAAAGGATTGTACCATCAAGTCCCTGTAAGATCCAACTGCTTATTATGAGCACTCAGTTCATTTGTTCATATTTTTTTCAAAATAAAGAAAATAAAAGATGAATCAAATTAGCAACAAAATTAACAGAATAAGCAATAAAAAACTGAACAAAATTGTCAAGTGTATTTTAATAAAACGTAAGTATGAGTGAACAAAATAACAGCAAAAATGAACAAACATGAACAAAATAAACAAAATGAACAAAAAAATGAAGTAATAAAAATAAACTGAACAAAATTAAATTAAATTAAAAAATTAACATAGTGCTCTTACTTTTATTCAAGTACTTATGTTGATGAGTATTTCTACTTGAGTCAATATATTTTTAAAGTAACAATGCTTTTACTTGAGTACTGGTTCTGTGTACCCAACTGAATTTGCTCCTGTCGCACAGAAGATTTTTTCCCAGGATTTTAACCAGCATATGTGACGCTATGGGATATATTACTGTGCATGGCATGGGGGACCTGAACATTTGTGAATGCAACATTAATGGTGAACCATTTTTGGTGCAAGATATGCTGCCAAGTAGATGAACCGTTCCAACCCAGGTTCTACATGGATTCATAGTAAAAGTGTCCAGGTGTTTACTGGCCCGCCTGCTTTCTTGACTTGTCACCTACTGAAATGCACATTACGAAACATAGAATACAGTAAAGGACACCCTGAACTGCTGTGCTCTCCTCTGTTCCTCAGTGTTGTCTTTTGCAGAGGGTGGGTATCAAGTCAATAGTCCTATTGGTGCTACTACAACTACTGTACAGATCCATTTTATGGCAAGAAACATTCATTTAAAAGAAGAGGCGATGTAACTGAATGGGAGACATATCATGAAAAATCAAGTTTCTGTGTTTTTTAACAAAAATAATGCTGCAGTATCAAAACAGTCAGTTCAGGGACAAATAGTGCACAGAGATTTTCTGATCCAGTTCAGCTAAATCGGACTGAAAACTTGCACTTTGCCTTCTCCATCTGATGTGACATCACATCTCCTGCCAGTCGCCTCAGTCTGAGGCTCAGGCCCTGCCCACTTGGCCCCAGGTCAGCTCTTGGCATAGTTTATGTCACACCAATCCCTATGGATGTTTTCTCATTTGCATAAGCCACACCCCATGAGCTCTGATTTGTCTGACTGTGCTCACTCAGAAAAACAAGCTAACCGATCAGAACAAGGGACAGGGAGGAACCAAACAAGGAGCTCAGAGAAGGGAAAACAAATCAGCAAAGAAAACAACACTGAGAAGGATTTAGAAGCTTAAAACCACATTTATATCATCTTCAGAGTCCAGAAACTTTGAATATTTTGCCAGAAAATACACAATATGTCACCTTTAATGTTGTATGCAGTAACTGAGCTTGTTTGGAAAGTGGGTTGTATATATTCCTTTATAGGTTAAGACATTTTTAAAAAATAAATTGTGCATATGTTTATTGTTTTCATGAGCTACACAATTTCACTTTAAGCATTTCTTTTTTTTTATTTGTCTAAAAAATTTATAGTGTGCAAACACAGTGAGTAACAGATGGCTAATGTGATTACATGTGAACATAATGACAACACTGGACCACCCAAGTATCTCAATAGAGAGATAATGTTAGTTTTAGAAAGCCAATTTCTAGCTGAAGTTCTCTGCATGTCCACCTAGGTAGATTATCTCTTTTCTTCAGACAGAACTGCTGCAAAAGCCAAAACATTCCATTCACCCCCATTAAATGCAACATCGTCACCAGGCTCAGAATTCTAATCCCCTTCTGTAGAGAATGTAAAAATACCGAAAGGACAGCCAAATTACAATCGGGCTGATTTCTCCACCAATTTGTAATTATGTGTTCTCCTTTCTCTTGTTGAGGTTATTTCCCTGCAGCGGTATAAACAAGCTAAAAACTCCTTGACACAAATGCCTCCTCTGTCACTAGAACAAAAGCATGTCATAGCATAAAACTCACAAAGGCTTGTTTCTCTTTGTAGGTACCATCGGTGGAGTAGCAGCCACAGCAGCAGATCCACATAAACTAGGTATTGTAGACTCTAAACACTCTCTATAACCACTTTTTCACTCCACCACATGTTTAACCCCTCCTGTCTTGTTCAGCGAGGAGGTTAAATGGCTCTTGGTTAATTGGTTGTGTGTCTGCGAGTCCCTCTTTTCCCATCCATCCATTGCTGCACCTTGGGAAATTAGGTCACTAAACAAAGGGGTGGCTCCTCCTCTATTCACCGGTTTTATTCTGGCCCTACCACATTTATCAGGGAAAATTATGGCTGCGGAACAAATGATGCTGTAGACTGTTGTTGATGCTTCCTCCCATTTCTTGTTGTGTCATGATTTGTACATGTTGGTGCTTCAAAAGAGGTGTGATACATGAGGCTTGTTGTCAGAGGTGGGTAGTGCTCATTTACTCCTTTAAAGTACAGTATGTATGTATATATATATACATATATATATATATATATAACTTTTAAGAATAGCTATTTAGTAGAATATTTTTTACTGTTATCCAGTGACATTTTGGATGAAAAATATACTTTGTTGCATCTGACCACAGCTCAATTAATTGTGACTTAAAATTAAATCAAGATGAATAATCTAAACCACAAACTGAATACTAATTTGCAAACATAATCAAAAAAGGAACAAAATGAACAAACAAAATTTAAAAAATAATCAACAAATGAACAAAACATTAACAAAATTACCAAATGAGTAACAAAATGAACACAACATGAAAATAATGAGCAAAAAAAAATTGACAATATAGTCAACAAAATAAGCAACCAAATGAACAAAATAAGCAAAAAAATGAACAAAACCACCAAGCAAGCAACAGAATGAACAACATAATGAACAACATGAACAAAATAATAAAATCATACAATCAAAATAGTCAAGTAAATTTTTAAAAAATGAACATATTCCGCACAAATGAACAAAATACCTGAGAAAATGAACTGAAATGAACAAAATGGGCAAAAAACCCCAATCAACATAATCATGAAAATGAACAAAAATGTTTGAATGTATTAAATGAGTCTATAATAACTTCCACATTATGAAGTTACTTCTTAAGTAGTTTTTCTATGAGATACTCTTACTCAAGTACCTATGTTTATGAGTACTTCTTCTTCCTGAGTCAATATAATTATCGAGTAACAATACTTTTCTTTGAGTACTGTTTCTGTGTACTCAACCCAATTTGCCTCTCCTATCACGACAAATTTTTCCCAGGATTTTAAGGAAGCTCCACGTTTCATCCTGCTGCACTGTGAGGATTTGTCACCATGAATGCCTTAATTAGGCTCATAATAGATCGGCTTAATTGCAACATATTTTTAATGAATGACCAAATGGAGAAGGCTATCTTTGGCTTGACAATGTTGAAAGCTTAATTACTTTCAACACGGTGCAAATTGACATGCCGCCTAGCACTGCACACTTCAACAGGATAGGCTTATTATTTCTATCTTCCGAAATAAATATCATAATGAATGTAGCCTGTCTGGAACAGAAATGGCTTAGGTGGATCCGTTACTGGAAGACAGATAACTGAAGTAATGAAAAGTGATACCATGGAAGTCTACATCAAAGCCACAGCCTGTTGCTATTCCTTCAAAGGGGCTCATTATATCCCAGTCAGTAAAACTGTGGCATTTTGCGAGATTACATAGACACGGAACACCCATGCTTCTTTTTCTTTCATGATATCCTCCTCCTTTAATCTTTTTTTTTAGTTAATCATTGTACGGCTGATGGGTTTTTGAGGGTGCAGGACAGGACCCAGGCATGGGATGACCCCTTTATCAGCTGTGAGCAGGCAGTAACTGGGCCCAAGTCCTCCAAGTAAATGATTTCCCTGGAGAGTCGTGGTTCTGGCACAGCGTCAGGATCTGTCTACTGTCACACTCAGATGTATGGAGGTTACTCGACCCTTCTGCTGGCTATCCACAAGACTGGGCCGTGGGAAAATGATGCATATTTTATCATGACGGGCTCCGTGCTGTCTCTAAAAACAGGACTGAATCACATTGTGCTGTAATTGGTAAGCGGCCATTACTGGTGTCTGAGTTGATGTGAAGTGCTCTGACCAACTGCTCTTAGGGGTTTTTTTTTATTCCTCTTTTTCTCCTTCTCGAGACTGTGACACTGGCTCTTGTAAGTGCTCGGGGACATGCGGAATTTTCCCGGCTGAAGATGAAGGACAGCCTGCTAGCAGTGTCAAATGCAGCTTTTCAACAATAATGGAGTGCTTTGGAGAGTAAACAGAGTGTAGGATGTGCTCCAACAAAAATGGACAATGCCTATCGCAAAGTGGCAGTTCCATTTCATATGTGATTGGAATTCAATAGATATCTGGGCTTTTTGGAAATGCGCTACAGCATTACATAGCTGCAAATTGGTTGATGAAGGCTTATATAGGATTTTCTTAACACCCATACAGTGGGCAGTGACCCGGCTTGTGCAGTGAGGCTGATGAAGAAATAACTTAAAGTTGTAATGCTACTGCTGGCCACTGGGGCACCTTTCCCTGCTTTGAAAAATTACTTGATTTATTTAACCTTTCCTCAGGAATGTGGTTCCATATGCTCAGATTGTGCTCTGCTAACATCATTTTCTTTTTTGGCATTACCGGTACTGATGTTTTCATGTCAAACTATTATATCACATTAATACTGCTTAATAGAATAGATTTTTATGTCTGCAGCACCAGTTAAATGTGTAACCCTGGTAGAATTTGTTCATGCCCACATTTGTTGTTTTTTTATCTGTAGATTTGACAAGATTTATTTGAGCTACAGTTCCTAAATGTGTTGGCCAAACCTAAAAGTAAGATCATGTCCACAGCAGGCAATTCTGTACTGTATCCATTATCAATTCACTCCACCATCACACATCTGTATCCACAGCTGCCCTGAGTCAGACTGATGGAAATGTGGCTGCGAGCCTGCAGCGGCCTCTCGGACCACCACCAAACATTTATTCACATGCATAGCCATGGTGTCTACCAGATTTTGAACTGCCAACCCTCCGGTTGGATGACCCACTGCCAAATCTTTTTTTAGGTTTGATGTTGCTGTCATAAAATCCTGTGTGTAAAAGAAGATGGAAAGTAGCAGAAAAAAAACAAAAAAAGGGAATTCTTAACAACTGGTTTAACTGTATTGTATACAATAATATGGCCATGCTTGATCAAGTTTTACTTTTCGGTAAGCTAGCAGCTAGCAGTTAGCATTAGCGTTCCCATAAGACCCCTAACATACTACCCTCCAGTAGCTATGCCACCATTTGCCCAAATATGGTTACATCGTGGTAAACAATAGTACTGTACATCTAATAAGTCACCATGTAGAAAAGTGGGTATAAATGGATCTGGGTGTGTGCATCTTATTAATTAGAGACACACATTCCCTTCCTTCTACAAGTGCAACAACTCTATATGCAGGTTCTGACTAATTATTTTTGCCTATTCATGGACTCACTATAAGACAGTGGTATGATCTCTCTAAGGGATTAAGATGCTCACTCCACTGCTTATTACAAGCCAAGGATGTATTGTCTGTTGAAACTGGTTCATTTCCATATGTTAAACTGATATGGAATCTTTTTTTTACACTTCATTATTATCAATCTTCATGTCTAGAAGTAGATTTTGATCCAAGTCATTGGTGGCGTGGCTGAATCCACGATTTATTTATACCACTGCAGTTAGAAATAATGACCAATTATAGTGCAGGGTATACAGACAGAGACTGGATGAAATTTGTTGTTTACTGAAAAAGCAAGAACTTTACACAGAAAACCTATAAGCCCAGTACAATACAACTAGTGCACATTTTCATTCAGGCTTGCATTGTATGCCGTATACTGCTAATTAGATGCACAGTTTGTTCATTTTTTAAAGTTTTGCTCATTTTGTTAGTCATTTTGTTCATTTTTGCTCATTGGGTTGTTTATTGTCTTGTTTTTTGCTCATTCTGTTGCATATTTAGTTTATTTTTGCTATTTTTTTGCATATTTTTGAGCATTCTGCTTAAATTGTTGCACATTTTGTTTATTTTTGGTCATTTACTGGTCACTTTGTTGACTTTGCTCATTTGGTTGCTTATTTTCTTGTTTTTTGTACATTTTGTCGCATTTTTGCTCATTTTGTTAGTTTTTTTGTTAATTTTTGCTGGTTTTGTTGCTTGTTTAGTTCATTTGCGGGTGGCTGCGGCTCAGGAGGTAGAGTGGATTCTCTATCAACTGGAAGGTTAGTGGTTTGATACTCGGCTTCTTATGTCCGCAGGCCAAAGTGTCCTTGAGCAAGACACTAAATCACTGAATGAACTTGCTTCCAGGGAGTGTGCATAAATAGGTGACTGGAAAGCGGTGTAAAGTGCTTTGAGTGCCGTCGGGTAGAAAGGCACTATACAATTGCAAGCCCATTTAGTTTTACTCATTTTGTTGGTTATATAATTCTTTTTTTGCTGATAGTATTGCTTATTTGTGTCTGTTTTTTTGTTTATTATTCATCATTTTGAGATGTTTTTTTTTCATTTTGTGTCTAATTTTCCTCATTCTGTTTATTACATTGTTCATTTTTGCCTATTTTTTTATTATTGTTACATATATAAACAGAGCAGGAAGACACCTTTGGATGCAATTTACCATTTATTGAAAAAGGAAGGATTTTACACAGAAAACCAATAAGCCCCAAAACAGTACAACTAGTGCACATTTTCATTCAGGCATCCACTGCTAATTAGATAACACTGCCATGCTGCCCTTAGTGCACAGTGTCTATTAATGAAATGTTGCATTTATAGTCATTGATCCAGTTGGCTGCTTTTCGTGATTATACTATGTTCTGCATTTAGCAAATAGTTACTGTCAACTTGGAAAATATGGTTCTCATTTACCGAAAAACAAAATGGAATAAATATAGCCACTTAAAAATGTTTCCCTATTGATTAAAATGTTCTCAGGGCTGTTAAAGGTACTTTATTTGGAAACCAGTAATACAGTTACCCAAACAATATTGTTTCATTTAGTTTTACTAAACTGCAGCTCCTCCTTTTTCATTTTGTTGGTTATTTTCTTCATATTTTTACATTTTTGGTCATTTTGTTGCGTAGTTTGTTAATTTTGTTGCTTCTTTTTTTGTTTTTCTCATTGTGTTGCTTATTTTGTTCTTTCTGTGCTTTCTTATTTACTCTTCTTCCTTTCTCAATTATTTTGCCTACTTTTGTGGATTATTTTGTACCTTTATTGCCCATGTTCTTGTTTATTTTGTACACATGTTTGTTTTGTTCATTTTTGGTCATTCTGTTGTTTGTTATTGTTCATTTCTTGACTATTTGATCCTGTTTTTTTATTTCTTGCTCATTATTACTCATTTTGTGACTGTTTTGTTCATTTTGTGTATAATTTTATTAGCCTTTTTCTTTTTGTACCTTGGCCCATTCCTTTTTGTTCCTTTATATTTTATGTTTTTCTGGCAGCATTACAGTACATTACATCTCAGAATCATTGGACAGTTATGCTTGCATGCTTTAACTAACCCACACTGTAATTGTACACTATAATTCTGTATGAATATTTCTCCAGCAAATCAAAGGTTTCCTCAGGAATTGAGAACACTATTCAGCTCTATTATCCTTAAGAAATCTTAAAATACCACATTGTTTCAAATCAGCTGTCAGGCTCTGGAATATTCCCGTGACGGTTGACGTGTTGTAGCACAGGCTATTGCACAACATGAGTCTAATTGCTCCACTTTTAACAGTTCTTTTGTCCTGCCTTAAAGACTGTGTATTATTAAAATGCTGAAACTCAGGAGAAAAATTGTGCAAGGGGAAATTTTGACAGTTAGGACAAAACTCACTTTGTGATTGAGAAAATCACTTTTTCTGCTTGAGAGATGGGAGCCAACGAGAAATTGATGTTTCACTGTTCGATGTGTATGCCATCTTTGGGCATAGGAAAAAGAATAGTATGTAAAATTCATGTCTTTTCAACAAGAAAGTCAGTGAGTTCTGTTTCCTTTAGTGGCATTTTCCATATGTAAACACCAGGTGCAAGGGTAGAGATTTTGTCTGAACTTTGGGGGTGAAGAAAATGAGTAAAAATTAAAAAAAAAAAATATAGGAAAATGAGTAAAAATTAGGGCTGTCAAATGATTAAAATTTTTAATCTGAATTATCACAGGTTCACTGTGGATTAATTTTGATTAATCACGGTTAATACCCATTCATTGTTTTTCATTTTCTGGCAGCAAAAACACTCATGACAGAAGGTGGTATATAGACTCCACATATTTATTTCGTACTATTAAATGTGTCTAGTTTAAAAGAGTTTAGCCGCAGTTGCCATGTTACATGCACTGTCTGTCCCTATAGTTATGATTTTTGCTTCAATTGCCCACTCATGTGCCGCTGTTTTACATTGTTTAGCACATGTCTCTGCAAAGTGATGATCCTCTGTTTTCATTATAGTCAATGCAAACGACTTTTGTTCGCATGCGGTAGTAATGTGATGTGCTGTGACACCAACGTAGTTAGTGTTACTCCACAGACATAAGGGGGAAAAAAGAACAGTCCTACCAGTGCTCCACTTCTTATAGAAGGAGTCCATTCATGAGGAACAAAAAAACCTGATCTGTGAAGTCAGAACATGTTCATTTGTATTTCATATTTCTACAGTTTACCAGTAAATAAAGTTGATTATGAAAATGATTGATATATGATTCATTATTCATATTTCAGTTCAATACGTTAATAAAAGTAATGTAATATAATTCATCAACTGTCTCTACAACAATAATCTGTACCATATTTCAATTCACCATATTTCAATTCACAATTAGTCAGTTTTAGCTAAGTAGCTACATAATGTTTATACAACTTCCATCTAGCAGTTACTGTCAAACAAACAAAAAAACAATAAATGAAAACAGCTATCGGAAAAACAACCAAGCCAAATTTAAGGCAACATATTCAAAAATAAATAATGGTTGCTTCCTACCAAACACTAATCAAATAAACATAATAAATGATAAATGTTAATAAATCTCCATTTTTTACAATGGAGTTCCACTTTGTCACATCATTTCTTTTTTTCTCGCTAAAATATTTGAGTTAGCTGCAATAATTTATATTGTAACTTCTGTTATAGATAAAAGCAGCTTACCGCAGAGTTAGATTTCTCTTAACCGTGTACAATGAAAAATTTAAATTTATGCCTTGAGATCTGGCATCTGTCTCGAGATGCCATCTTGTTTTTCCCGTGGAGAAGCAGCAGCAATTAGGGGGGGAGCTAACATCCAACGCTGACCACCATTGGTTCTGCCACCAGACAGCTGCATTGTGGGATTTTGAGTTTTGTACCAGTAATCAACAGTTAAACTGCACCGATGGGTGTAATTGTGGGATTTGACATTATTGTGCATTGCGCATGCATTAATTGTGTTAAAATCTTTAATCTAATTATTCATGCACATGGATTAATTCGGATTAACGTGTTAATTTTGACAGCCCTAGTAAAAATGAACAAAAAATTTAGAAAATTAGTAAAAATGATACAAAACAATTAAGAAAATGAAAACAAATGAACAAAATAATTCAGAAAATGAGTGAAAATTAAGGAAATAATTAAGAGGATGAGAAAAAAATTAACTAAATAATTCAGAAAATGAGTAAAAAAAATAATAAAATCAAGTAAATGAATCACAATAAACAAAATAATGACGAAAATGTTTACAAATAAACATAATGCTTAAGAAAATGAACAAAAATTAAGACAATAATCAAGACAATGCACAAAAATAAGCAAAATAATCAAGAAACTGAAGAAAATAAACAAACCAAGAACATGCAAAATATATAAGTAAATCAGAATTTCAAATGGACAAACATGAGCAAAATAAGCAGCACAATGAACAAAATAATCACGAAAATTAGAATAATTGAACAAAATATTGAAGAAAATAATCCATCCATCCATCCATCCATCCATCATGTTCCACTCATCTGGTTCAGGGTCACAGGGGCAACAGCCTGAGCAGAGAACCCCAGACTTCCCTTTCCCCAGCCCCCTCCTCCAGCTCCTCTGGGGGGGACCCTCAGGCATTTTCATGTCAGCTCTAGAGACATAGAGACACCCTTCAGCATGTCCTGGGTCTGACCCAGGGCCTCCCCCCAGTTGGAACTAATTTTAGAAACCAGGGATTAGACCACCCAGGCCCCCGCCTTCGGCTGCCTCCCAAACCACACAGCACCATACCCTTATGTCCTTTTC
>JAQQAE010005961.1:0-17128 GCA_029823295.1 Pseudamia nigra
GGGCGACAGGGGGGAGGAAAAACTTCTTTTAACAGAAGAGAAAAACCTCCAGCAGAACCAGCGGCTCAGGGTAGGTGACCACCTGCCTCGACCGGCTGGGGTTAATGGACAGAGGAGAGACAAACGAAAAGAGTAGAGATAGAACAAACAAACAACACAAAACACTAGCAGTAAAAACACACAATCATCACAACAACAAGAGGTCACATAATTAAAGACAGCAAGCAAGTACAGATAAAATCAACATGAACAATGATTCACATGGTAAGAAGCAAAATGTAGAAAAAATGAACAAAACAGTAAATGAGATGAGGAAAATAAGAAGCAAAGTGAACAAAACAATAATGACACTGAAAGAAATGAACAAGAAAATGAAAAAAAACACAAAAATAAGCAATGATTCAGAAAATTTGTTTTCCTCACTTTTACTGCGTAGTTACCGCACTTTGCGTTTGTAGGTTTGCTACCTAGGAATCAACACTTTCATTATCCTCTTACCTTCCTAGAGTTTCATTCTCACCAGCAGCCAGGCTGCGGACCAGGCCTCCAGGCTGTGGATCGGTTTGACGGACGCTGAGAAGGAAGGCGAGTGGCACTGGGTGGACGGTACCTACGTCCCCTCAGACCTACAGTAAGTCCACACACTGATGATCTACACTGATGCTGACATGTCAAACCGATTCTAATGTAACTCAGCTGACCTAATGAATTTCACCTCTACTTGTGCAGAAATACAGTACGATGCAAAGAAGTTGTTTAGAAGTTGAGTTATAGGACGTATTTGGTGCTAAGTGAACACTAGAATGGCCACTAGGTCATATACTCACGCCTGTTGCATCACTCTATTTAAGTAAAATATTAAAGCCCCAGAGTTGTTTGGCTCTTCCTAAGATGGTATTATGTTGCACTTCCTGTTATTAAACATACATTCATGGGATTTAATAATGCACCATTCTGTTTTTGACCCAATTTGAGAAGAGCTTTTCTCAATTAATAAAACTAATTGCACAAATGCATATGTGGTTATCTTTATGCTAAAGCTTTATGAAATTTACTTAAGAGATATGGAGATGAAAAGTTGTTTTGAATATTTTTTTTACTTGTTTAGTTAAAAAGATACCTGTTAGCCGAGTGCCATAACAGGTAGGTAGTCCTCCTGGGGTCCACATCAGATACAAAAGATTTTACACAATTATAATCTACGTATATATACATTAGGTTGAAACACATCATAAAATAACAGTGGTAAAGTTCATATGATAAATCTATAAATATCACAGAGGAGAGAAAAACAGCTTATCTGCACGGAACCTAGTAAATAGTAATACATGACATAGAATTAGCACAAACTAGTTTAATGAGATTACATTAAATGTCTCTGCTCATTTTCAACATGGCTTACTTTCACCTCAGAACAAGAGACCACTTTTTACCAGCTAATCAAGTATTATGGTTATGTGTGTTGTAACAATAAATTGTCTGATTAAATAGAAATGCAGGCGTCTTTGAGTTAATCATAAAAGATTTTCACAGCCTTTACTTTGAAATAGCCTGGTTTTACGCAACAGCATCTTTTAGTGTGATCTGCAACCATTTAAAACAGAAAAGACAGATTTATGAATTAAACAAATGTGCAGATGTTTTATTCTAATGACCATTTTCATTGTCATTTTAGATTGATTTGAACTTAACCCTTTATAGAGAAGAGTAATGAGAGTAATTTCAAAATTTTTATGTGAACATTGTCAGGAAAGTTAATAAGTGCACTTTGCAAAACATCGGCCTCGGGGTTGTTAACCCGGGCCTCGACCCATCCGGTTTGGAAGGCATATTAATGATTCGCATGTTTGATGTGGCATAGGTTTTACGTTGGATGCCCTTCCTGACACAACCATCTGCATTTATCCGGGCTTGGGACTGGCGTAAGAAAGAACGCTGGCTTGTGCCCCCCCTCACGGCTGCATTTGCAGCCCCAGATGCGACCTGGGGGTTCCTTTTATAAAGCCTGTGGACGTTACCTTGCATGGTTCCTTGCCTGACAAAGGGTTAAAGCTGGTCTTAGGTTTTAGAATTAATTGTAAAATCTAAGACAATGATTGAGAATGAGAGAATAACTCCTGTTACAGCTTCAGATATTCCTTTGTGGAGATTATAACCATGACTAATAACCTTTTTGTGAATTGGAAATAGTACCTGAGTCAATTTGACGAGTTTGGCAGTTCTCGTGTTAATATGTTCCTATTTGCAATATCAGCTTGTGCAATTATAAAATCTCACATGGCCTCAGTTTAAAGATCTGCAGAATTCTTGGTGATATTTAGTATTAGTGACACTGAGCAATTTTCTCATTTATCTGATAACTATAGATTGATTCAAATCAGAACTGCAATACAGCCCACAATAACTGCAATATGACTTTTTCACCAAAACACATCTGAGAGGTATAAGACATGCAGAAGTGGGTCTTGTAATTCTCTGGTGAAATATGACAACCTGACCGAGGTGTTCCCACTTGCTCTCACAGATTTTGGCTAAGCAGACCAGGAGCGGGAGCTGAACCCGACGACTGGAAATCAGACGACCCACTGGGAGAGGACTGTGGACATGTAGATACCAGGGAAAAAGTTCTGCACTCCTGGATGGACGCATCCTGCAAAATAGCCTATAGGTGGATTTGTGAAAAGAATGTATGACTGTTTTCATAATGTAAATATGCTATAAATAATGTGATTCTTCATTTTGAGTATCTACATGTGTGGCTTTTTCATAAACATGGAGACCCATACTACCAGGCATTCATTCTTTTTCTTACTGTTTAATGAATAGAACTCTGAATACCGATAAACAAATTCAATTGCTGTATGTTGAAATGATTTCTGACACAGAAGGAGGATTGATATGAAGATCAACCTTATTTACTACAAATATGTTTTCCTGTTGCCCAATAAAGAAACATACTATTGTCCTTGTTGTGAAATGTCACATTTTTTCTGTTAAGGTGGTTTGAATCATTAATAGGATTTCCGCAAGCACTCAATCACTACTCCTGCTTTGGTTTTCTCCTCCTGCACAATGTACAGCACAGGAACCGAATGGCCGCCACAACAATCGCTGTCCACAGTAACAACACTACCAGCAAAAAGCAGATTACATCCAAGGAATAATACGAGTACCAGGGCATCTTATAAGATTCTGTGTGTAAATGTGCAGCTCCTTTGTGCCTCATAACAAACTCAATCCAGAAAATGGCAGTGTCCAACGGATGCATTTCCTTATCCCGGTGGAGATCAGAGAGACGTTTCATGCTGTTTCTGTATGAAGGATTGTTGACAACTTCCTGAACTGCCTCTAGAAAATTTTCACTAGTAATCTTTGTTACATCCAGTACCTTAGCGGCTCCTCGTACTTCCATCCTCAAAAGGTTCTCAAATTGGTCAAACAGAAGAGGGACGCCTACTATCGGCACTCCGTGGAAAATTGACTCATAGATCCCATTGGTGCCTCCATGAGAGACAAAGGCTTTGATCTTTGGGTGGCCCAGCAGATCATTCTGTGGCAGCCATTCCACCAACAGGGTGTTGTTGCCCAGATTGTCAGGTCGTTCGCCTACATGCCTCCATATGACCTTCTGGGGAATTTGGGCAAAGGCCGCAGCAATTTCTGAGGTGATTTCTACGGGTAAACCTTTAACCAATGTACCGAGGGACATCAGGATGAATCCATGTTCTCCAGAACTTTGAACAAACTCTTCAAACTCTTGTGATAAGGGAACAGAGGGTTTACACTGAAAGCCACCTATGTAAGCAACATTTGGCATTGTGGGTCTTGGGAATTCAAAAACAAAATCCACTCTCATTAGCCAAATGTCAGCTCCTTGTAGGAGGTGGTAGAACTTTACCTCCGAACCAAAGTATTTGGCTACCAGTCTGTCATAGTGAGGACATACTACGAACTTGTCAATGCATGTGTTAAAGACATAGAATAGCACATTCTGGAACCTTTGCCAAAACGTCATCTTATCTGGCACAGCCAGTCCAGATGTTGGAACGTATGATGTTGGTGATGGAGCGATGACAAAATGGCTTTCTCCACTGGTGATCCATCTCACATTAAAAACAGTTGGCAGCCCAAGTTCATGGGCCACAACAACACCCACAGGCAATCCAGGATCTATAAGAACCACATCAAACTGTGTGTCACGAATACTCCGCATCAGAGTCTTGTTTTCAAGCATTTCAACTCCCAGCAAACTTGCCTGTTGATGAATTTTTGACAGTGCACTTAGCATTTCCCAGTAGAAAGACACAAAGGCCATTGGAGATGCCCCCTCCTTCTGTATTGCCAGCATCTTGACTAAGAAGGTAACAAAGAAGTCCTGCTCCTCTATGCTGATGGCCTCTGGTAATGTGACAGTAATGGACTTATAATGTGGTGCACTTTCCTTCACGTACCAGCTAGTTGCTGTGCGGACCACGGTGACCTCATGACCCTTGGCATGGAGGCTCTGGATCAGTACATTCATGTTAACCCAGTGGCTGCCATCCACCGGGAACACCAGAATCTTTCCTCCATAGACACAAGGAATCGTCAGGTGGGACAAAGCTACAAGAAGAAGAAAAAGTCCTGAAACAATCTCCATTGACCAAACCTGAGGAAAGAGGAATAACAAAATATTATAATTGTGAGCAAAATAAAGTAAATTACTTTAATTCAACCCAAATGTGTTGCTTATTATTGTACTGGATTTTTTTTCATAACTCACTGACAAAGACAGCTGGAAAAGAAATTGTACACAAAGACATTTGTAGCAGAAAACTAAACACAGTCCACTGAAATACATGGACTGCTGCTAATGTGCAACTGTCAGTGGTTTCATCTGCATTCAGCAGTGACTTGCTCAAACAGTCAATGGTAGCAGTCTCTATTGCATAAAAACATAACCTCAGCATGTTCATTGTCTAAGTGTAATGTTACTTTATGCTCCTTTTCAGGAAATAAAGCTAATCAGCTGCTGCCAAGAATGCAATCCTTTAAAAAAAAAAAAAGCACAGACGTTAGCAGTTAGCATATCCTCACAACTGAAGTCAGCTTATTTAACTGAGAACGTTTAGGTAGAACACCCGTTATGTAACCTACCTTTAGCCCCTTAAACTGGGGAGAAATGTACTCTCTGCTCTCTCTCAAAGTATGAACACCGGGGTCCGGCTCGAGAAAGACTCCAAACTCCAAACCTGACGGCTTTGTTACATAAGACAGACTGAGGAGGGGGGATTCTGATGGGGAGGAGAGGTTTCACCAGGGGGAAACTCCGCCTCCTGGATGTGTTGTATACACTCACACAGGAATGCAAAGGTCATGAACCCACACACAACATACTGTACCTCTTAGTCCTCTTCACAGGAACTTATTCTTCTGTGACTTTTACAGTGAGTGTAATGGTCCAAATTATAGAGAAAGAAGGCTTGAAAGAGTTCAATCTTACAACTTTGTGCTAGACACAGGCAAGTTTTGTCTTGCTTTTCGCTCTTATGTAAGCCTCTTGCATTATCCAGTCCTCTATTTAATTTTCTTTTGCCTTTTTATTTGTTCACAACATAAGTTGAAAAGTTATGAACATATTTTGCACATGACCTGTCCTGAAATTTTCAGGACAGGTCAAAAATGGCATAAAGACTATTCAGTTAGATTCTGGGAGTGATCTGGATCATTGTCTGGATCCAGAAGATTTTCAAATTCTACATTTGTCCTTGTAATGCTAATTTAACCAAAAACATAGGATAACACCACAATAGATTCGATCAAACCACAAAATTTGATCCAGGTATGGGCAATATTCTGGATATAGTAATCCACAGTGCTTATACCGAAAAAATAGCTATAAGGTAGCAAATAAATCTACTGTAGTCATGCAACTGACACCAAATTGTAATAAAATGTCTGCTGATTCAGTAATGTGCCCACAGATTTGACATATCTGCAACATTTACAGAGCTAGATCCAGAGGGAAAACCACCATTATCGAAAATTTAATTTGTCATAAATAACTATTGAACTAATCATGCAATGACATAAAAGCTGACAATTTGTCTAACTTCATCATTTGTCGTATCCCACTTTGAAGAGAAACTGAGCTGCCTTGGCAGAGGTGTGTGTTGTCTGAGTGTTTTTTAGTTTGTAAATGCAACATATACAAGTCATTAAATGACTTTTTTTTTCCAATTCTCCATATAAGCTGAAACAATTCTGCCAAATTTTGTCTAAATATCATCACTGACTATTTAGAGTGTGAAATGCTTATGAGCTTTAACCTTCTGATTTAAAATTAAACAGACCTCATAAATCTAGATAAAAGAAAAATGCATAATGAACTGATTCCACTGCTGCTGCTTTGACACTACTTCTGCTTTCACTTTAAGGTCATGTGTTACTGAAAAAGGAACAGATCCCCAAATTCACATGCTAACACTAATGCATAAAGGCATGAAATAACAGAGGAATTCACTGGATTTTACAATCTCGAACTACCAATATGACACATGTCTATACTTTGGCTCTGGGCCTCATAGCCTTTTCTAAGAGATGGGCCCCGTGTGCATCTGATGTTGGGGATTTTGCTCCATGTCTGCAGTTTTTCTACAGATCCTGGCCTCCGAAGGGTCTTGTAGGAACCCCAATCTGCCAGCGTTACTACAACCAGTACCGTTTTGCCACTTTGTACAGTCGCCAAAGACGCTCTCCCTGGTTTTCTGCCTATTTGTACACGGTCCCAACAGGGAAGAGGCCCACAGCATGTTGGAAGTTTGAACCACAGGTAAGGAAATTCTGCACAGTGTTTATACTTGGTAACATGGTATTGAGAATTTACATTATATTATATTAAATGGGTTTTGTACAGGGTAAAATAAATAAAATATTTAATATCAAACCTTTTTTGCAGTATATTGAAAATAGAAAAAGGGGAAAGGTGGCGTAGGAAACAAGAACTGTCATGTATGAGCTTCTGTCTTCTGTCAGCTACACACTCTGTAGAAATTACAAACATGGTGAATCATATGCAGCGCTAGACATTTAGTCAATGAATCCACTCACACTCTAGTGTATCCTTCCATAGTTGGCCTACCCAAGTGCTGATGGCAACATGATCCCCTTCCCCCCGGGCCCTCTGGACCAGAATGTGGTGGAGAGCCAGGCTGTGGATCTGGACTACATCAATTCTACCTATTCCCGTGGCCACCTGAACCCCAGCCTTCATCACCAGCAACATGAAGATCGCTGCTCCACTTTCACACTCACTAATGTGGTTCCTCAAAAGGAAGGCTCTAATGATGGACCCTGGCAGAAGCTGGAGCAGACTGTCAACATAACCTTAGAGGCCTACTGCCTTGGGCATGCATACATACTAACTGGGATCATCCCCTACCAGAAAGACGAACGGTGGCTCAGAAATCGTGTTGCTGTTCCTGAGTATATCTGGTCCGCCTACTGCTGCCCCAACTTCAACAACAGCCTTCCAAAAGAACTGCAAAATGCATTCCCCACATATGCTGCCATTGGTCGAAATGACCCTAACAGCACTGAGGAGATTGTACCTGTTAGCAAGAAAGCCAAGAAGCAGTTCATGGGATATGATGTGAGACAAATGTCACTTGAAACACTAGAGATGTACCTGAGAAACAGGTTCAGTACAGTTGTCAGTGTTTTTTATAAACAGTGTTCTGGATCAGAGTAATCAAACATACAGTACACACAGAAATACATTCCAACAATTACAGTCACTATGTTACCATTATACATAATTTGTTTACACTAAAATAGTTTTTTGTTCTTCGTCATCTCCTACACTTGACCTTCAGACTCTTTAAGATTCCGTTTATTCAAACTTATACAGTACATACTAGTATGTGAACTGTATACCTCTTTATATCAGTCCTGAAATGATCAATTGTAAATTGTAAATGTATTGCTCTTTTGTGTATATGCTTATCATATGGTATGATGCTAGTCTTATACTGCATGCACTGCAAATTTACATTATATTTATACCTCATCCCTTGTACCAGTAGGTGGTGTCCTCGTCATGCATATGGGGGGTTGTTGGCAGTTTGAGTGATGGCTGTTAATACATCTATAATTCCAGTTAGGTGTGACTTTACCTTAAACAAAATTTTAAAAAAAGAATAATTCACTTTAGTGTCTAGTTCATCATCCTCTCCTTGATGATTTGATAAATAATGACAATAATGCTCTATGTAGCACTGATCGTCATTTTAAATACCTTTACATTAAATGAACATGATTTGTTATATATTTAAAATAAAAATCTACTGCTGACCTCTGCACGTATCCTGTCGATTTGCATGACTACTAAGTCTTTATGGACACCGTTTGTGAAAAACAAAGAATGGAGTTGTGTGATTTAAACAAACAACAAGCACTGTGTAGGTGAAAATTATAGGTGAGTCATTGGGATAAATCTCAACTTGCTCCACTAGTTGGACCAGACTCTTCAAAAGCTTGACAAAAACATCTTTTCAGTTGCAACAATAACTAAGACACAAGCTTCATAATTTCAGACGTATGTATTTATTTAATGTTTGCATGGTACAGTAGTACAAGCGCATGATAGTCAAACTTGTCACATAACAGTGCGCACTGCTTTATAAAGTAGGATTATGCTGTCAGGAAACAACAGTTTAAAAATGCCGTTGTCCTGGTGGGCCAAAGAGCTTGTTCCATATCTCCACTTTCATAATGGCATTGCCCAGTGGGGACATAGTAGCCTTAATGTCAAGGTTCGTGCCCTCATATGTGATGCTACTGCCTACGGCCTCAGCTCTCACAAAGCCCACCGGGCTTTTGTCGTAATACATTTTTTTGTACAATTTCTCATCGCACTCTATGCCCATGGAAGAGATCCCAACAGCAAACCAGTTCTTGTACAGATTGTAATCGAAGGGCACAGAGAACATTATGGTCATTTTTTCGTTAACTCCATGCGGGGCCCTCCCAAACAGGTCATAGGTCAGAACACCCACAGCACCACTGGCTTTGCCACCGGACTTGCTTATGTTGCACACTTCAATTTTCTGTGGCCGTACTGTCGGTTGGGGAGGGATATGCACCACGCCACTGTCAAGATAAACACTTTTTGGACAGAAAAATTGTAATTAGTACATTTCCAATAACTGGCATATTTATACTCAAAATACACTTTAAAATCAATGTTTGAATCAGTTGTTTTCCTCATGCAAAACATATTCTTGACATGCACTCTTTCATTCAGGGCTTTGCAGAACTATACTCGTTTTTTTTTTTTGGCTTGGTATGTAACTTTCATACTTACGCGGGGTTGATCAAGCAGTAGTTATTGGTGAGGTTGGTGATCTCAATGGTCACATTTCTTCGGCTGCTGATGTTAGCTGCCACAGCCTCTGCTGATTCAGCCATGTTGCTTGTAAAGGCTGTAACAAAGCACAAAGTGTGTACAATATGCACATTTGTAGTGAAGAAGCTAAATATGTTCATCAGGTGCTGTTAATACAGTAGGGGGAATGATTTAGAGCCCCCTCAGGTCCAGTTTAACTTTAGCAAAGAAAGAAGTGTCTTACCTGTCCAGATCACAGGTGTGTAGCTCTCTCGGTTGGCGCTGATCTGTGGGTTCACTCTTCGGATCAGAAGCCTAAATTCCACCCAAAACAGTCTCCACCCACAGCGTACACCTACACCTTTTAGTTCGCTGTCTCAAACTTTTGGCCTCATCTTTCATCATTACTACACACCAAAGGTATGAAGACAGGGTGTATCCAACGACAATATTTTTCCATTATTATTGTTGCCAGAAAAGAAGCCGGTTTGTTCAGTGCTCCATGACATGTTCTCATTCCTCACAGTCACATTAACACCACACCTATATTTTCTGGGTTTGTGTTATGTTATTATTACAACTTGTTAGGGGAGAAAGGCATAAGAGAAAATGTGTATTACTTGCAGTCTAATATTATGTGTGACTGAGTAATTTTATCATGGCAACTCTTACATTGAGAGTAGAGATTTACATTTTTCTTCACTACAGTGTAATTGAACTTTGTAAGTTATCATGTCAGAATGAAGATGTTTAAAAAAAACAGTCGGATAAAAAATTGATTGTGTTTATTTATTCATTTAGAACACCATATAAGTGGATAACATACAAATAATAAGTCCACTTTGGGAAATCTGTGCATCAACAGCATTCTTATAATATTTACCAGTTGTGTTCAGATATTTGGTGCGAGAGTATTCTGCTTTCACAACATTACAAACACTCAGGGGCTCATCTTATCATACAGCTCCAGTTTTACGATGGCTCTGCCCTCAGTCGACATGGTGCCTCTAACTTCCACATCTTTCCCTATGAACACCACCCCGCAGCCATCAGCCTCGTGGCGTGTGAAGGAGTCATCCGTTTCCTTGTACATTCTTTTATAGAGGCTCTCATCACACGCCGTTGATTTCTCAAAGATGCCCACCGCCAGCCAGTTTTTGTAGATGTTATAGTCAAATGGCACAGAGAACATGACGGCAATTACATGACTGCAGGAACGTTGAGCCATGTGGAACAACTCATAAGTGAAGACACCCACAGCACCTGAAGCTGTGTTGTCGTCCTTGGTGAAAGAGAACACCTCACACTTGTCGGCGCGCACGGTTGGTTGTGGAGGACTGAAGGGAAAGCCAGACTCCATGTAAACTCTAGAAGACAAAGATGGATTTCTGCATTAATCTCTTTCAGATACATATCAAATTGTTTTTCTTCTCCACATGAAAAAAGAAGAAATAAGAGTTATCTGCTTGCTAAAAGAAATAAATTAGAGAGCTGTTTTGTAAATAACCACATCAAAGTGATGGAGTGTCTTACTTTGGGTTGTTGAGACAGTACTTGCTGCTGACATTCGTGAGCTCAATGATGCAGTTGCGGTTGGTGGTGAGATGAGCAGAGTGGGCTTCTGCAGACCCAGGCATGGTGATGGCAGCGCAACTAAATGACACAGGGAGAGAAAAGACCTTTTACCACTATAAACTAATACAAATCTAGATCATATGCATCTTATTATTGTTTTAAAGATTTATTAATAAATTGCTTCAATTATAATAGTTTATCATCTTGCTTCATATTTTAATTATCAAATTATCATAAGCCTTTTTTATTACTCTGGGTTTAGGATCCAGTGATCAAAAAAAGATTACTTACTTTGCTTTATGTCTCACACGGTGGCAGAGAGTTGTCTGAAAGCGGCTGCAGGTTTGGTATCAAGACAAGTATGAACACACACCCTCCCAGCTAAAAGCAGTCACACCTCACAGTAGGTGTGTCCATGTTGTTTTAATGCAAATTTGTAAGTGAGCAAATGGTTCTAAAAGTCTGAGATTTGTCAGCCTGTGCAGCTTTAAGGCTACAACAGGCTATAAACTACGTGTCATGAATGCATCCATATCTCACTTCATAAGTTATGTTAATTATTACAGTACGTATGTATTCTGGAAACAGACTTTAAATCTGTTCAACTCCATTCATTTTTATTCTTATACAGTATGTGACACAAATGGAGGCAAATATGAAAACATCTTCTTTTTACATCTGCTTAAAAAAACAGATTCTGATTTACTTTGTACCTGAATGTCTGGGAACAGTGTGTAAAAATGCACCAGCCAAACCTTCATTACATTTGTTTGCTATGTGTGATTTAAGTCAAAGCTCAGACTCGTCAAACTGGATCAACAAAACAGCAATAAGCTAGTTGTGGTTTCAAAAATTTGCCTCATCTTGTGTGAAGGTTTAACGATCCTTCATAGGCTTAATGATGCTTGTTTGAGCACTTGCTGAATGTAAGTGGTCAAAACCATGGCAGGTCACAGCAGCAGCAGACACTCCGACAGTCCCAGCAAGTTTTACTTAAAAAGATAAAATGAGGAATTGGCAGTCCACCTACCGTAGGTTCCCTTTTTGATTACTCTTAAAGAAGTAAACCAGGAAGTTGAGGTGAGGAGAGGAACACATACACACACATATATATACAGTCATGTGAAAAAATTAGGACACCCTATGAAAGCCTGTATATTTTTTTACATATTCGGACATTATGGATATTTAATACCAATTTTAACAATACTGAGGTATCCAAGTAATATAGCTAAACAATTAAAAATTAAGAAAAGCCTTTTTAAAACTTTCTGTAAAATGTACCGGTAATTTTAAAAGAATGCAATTTCTGGTGAGGAAAAAATTAGGACACCCCCACACATTTTCTCACGTAAAATGATTAAAACCACACACAGGTGGATCACATCAGGTGCACATGATCAGAACATTGTTATCCAGCATTTTGAAGGAACTTTGCCCTATTTAAACCTCAGACATTAAGTTTGGTGTCGCCACTGACTTTTTAAGTGAGAGTGAGCATCATGGTGAGATCCAAAGAGGTGTCTGAGGCCCTCACAAAGAAGATTGTGACTCTTATGAGTCTGGTAAGGGATTTAAAAAGAATTTAACAGCCGTTCCACCATCTGGAAACTTGTTTACAAGTGGAGGACATTCAAAACAACTACCACCATGCCCAGGTCTGGCCGTCCAAGCAAGTTCACCCCCAGAGCAGACCGCAAGATGCTAAAGAAGTCCTCAAAAATCCCAAAATGTCATCACGGGACAATCCACCATGATTTCTACTGTTTATCAGAGGATGCTTGACGAACATGTGAAACCATCTGAAAAAAAATTAAAGCTGAGGTGGAACTGGACCCTGCAACATGACAATGATCCAAAGCGTATCAGCAAATCCACCAAGGACTGGTTAAAAAACTAAGAAGTGGAGAGTCCTGGAATGGACCAGTCAAGGCCCGGATTTTAATCCCATTGAGATGCTGTGAGGTGACTTGAAATGAGCTGTACATTCAAAAACCCTTCAAACATCTCTCAGCTGAAAGAATTCTGTGTTGAGGAGTGGGGCAAACTTTCTTCTTAATTTTTGTTAAATTACCATTAAATCACTTTCTTTTTCAGAAATGAACAAAAATAAGATTAGACATTGATATGTGAACATTTTTTAATAAAGAGCTGACTATTTAATGGGGTGTTGTAATTTTTTCACATCACTGTATGTCCAAACAGTGTAAAAATAAAGAGTGCATATTAAAATACCGATTGCCTCAGTAAATATTGAATATTGCTCAGGGTAAAAGTGTAATTTAAGCTTACACACACAACACTGAACTAATTATTCTGCACAGCATTACCTGTGTAATAGCAGACAAACACCAGGTGAGGGCACTATGGCTTTAAGAAAATAAAGTTAATTACCAAAAGCAATGAGCTTCTTGGCAAGCACTTCAGTATAAGGATGTGCCAGACAAAATGTTGTGCAAAAATTGTTTTTACCATTTTATTACATTATCTAGGATTTGATTCATGTGTGCTTATGGAGGACATAACACATATATCTTTGTTCCTGTGCTTTGCTTACTTCGTCAGCTTTTTGTAATGATTAAAAGGTCTCAATCTTAAATCCACATTTGAACAAAAACACATTTATTGTTCATGCAGTTGCTCTGTTGACTCACCACTGGTTTCACATAACCTACTAATTAATAATTTCTAAGAGCATCCTTGAGTATATCAAATAAGACAAAAATGAAATCCTAATTGTTGATCCAAGGCCACAAAGAATTTTTCCATGTAGGTGAGCATGTCAGAAATCTGGGTGTAAATCTGGATTTGGATGTCAGCTTTCAGCAACATATCACGTACCAAGACAGCCCTCTACCTTCTAAAAAAACATCTCCAAACTTAGAAGCTTCATTTTACAGTCTGATTCAGAAAAAATTGGTTCATGCCGCTATCTCCAGCAGATTAGATTATTGTAGCGTTATTTTTTTCAGTGACTTCCCAAAAAGCAGGCTCAACATTCCTCTGATTCTCAAGACTCTCCACTCATCTACACATCTCTCCACGCATTGCAGAGCTGATTTCAAAGTGTTACAGTATTTCTAGTATGCAAGGCCCCAAATGGTTTTACTCTACAACATACAGTATGTCTAATTTGCTCATGTCATCATTTAGTCAGATTTCTCAGATCATCAGGCAAAAATCCCTTGAACATAACTAGAATTTAACACAAAATCAAATAAAACTGATGCTCTATAGAACAAATTTTCAACCATCTGCTACAGCTGTGTCTTGTTTTAAAAGTCGCCTCGTTCGTCTCAAGGATTTTCTTGTTGTTACTGTACATGCCATCTGTGCATTGTGTGCACATGTACCTGAGAGAAAAGTCCTATATTGTGCCCTATTGTGCCCAGGTGTTTTTATGTTTTATTGTGAATAATATTGATTTTACTTGTATATACATGCAAAACAACACAACTGCTTCTGACTGCTGTAGTCCTGAAAGACCAGTTGGTGGGACATGTCTTACAATTCAGGTCTTTTATTGAAATTCAATCAGATCATCCATCATTAATACTGTGATTAAGCATGCAGTTGAGGTCAAAATTATTATAAAATGTAGTTTTTCTCAGTTTTTTTTTTTTTTTTTTTTTTTTGATTTTTTATTTCAAACCATGTCAGTTTGATTTATTTGGAAACAAAAGAGAATTATTTTGGGAAACCAAAAATAGCTGGGATCAATATTATTAACCCCAAGAAGAACTGACATTTTTATTCAAGCGTAGCACAAAACACCACACTTTCACAGAGTAATGGTCTAGGTTAAAGCTGAATATTTGTCCAGTATTCACTTCAGAAAGGATTCAAGGCATCACTTGTAAAATCATCATGCCAAAAACAAAAGAAATAAGCATAGATCTGAGAAGAGGAATTGATGGAAACAAAGAGGATATAGGCAACAAAGTTATCAAAGCACTTCCAAGTATGACAACTGGAGTGAGAAGCATAGGAAACACTTTGAAAAGAATCACATTTTCACGGTATGCTAATTAATAGTTTTGACCTCACCTGTGGTTCATCATCAAATTGAAGAGATATTGCAAAAGCACTGCTCAAGGTGTGAGAACAGCAGCATCATAAGCGAATTGTGCAGAAAATGAAGAAAACTCATGGACATCATGCAGTGATTATACAAGTTTACCCCCGTTATTAAAGGTTGAGGATAATTGACAAAATACAAAATGATTTCCTCTTTATCCTTTATTGATGGATTTACCGTGGTGTGAAAATTGTTTGCCCCCTTCCTGATTTCTTACTTTTTTGTATATTTTTCACACTTAAAAGTTTCAGATCATCAAACAAATTTAAATGTCCCTGTGTGAAATAGTGCTTGCCCAAACCCCTCCTAACCCCTCTAATTAGCTGTTTTTTTTCTGCTCCATGACCTGGAAAACCTGCTGTGGTAAATGGAACCATGAATTCTTCTGTCTACCAAAAAATCCTGAAGGAGAATGGCTGGGCATCTGACCTCAAGCTGAAGTGCACTTGGGTTCTGCAGCAGGACAATGATCCAAAAAACACCCTCAAGTCCACCTCTGAATGGTCTCGTCAAAGTCCTGACCTGAATCCTATTGAGATGCTGTGGCTGGACCTTAAAAAGGCAGTTCATGTTCCAAAACCCTCTAATGTGGCTGAATCACAACAATTCTGCAGAGATGAAAGTTCCTCCACAACGCTGTAAAACACTCATTGATAGTCATTATAAGCGCTTGATTGTAGTTGTTGTTGCTAAAGGTGACCCAACCAGTTACTAGGTTTAGGGGCAAGGAGTTTTTCACACAGGGCCTTGTAGGTTTGGATTTTTTTTCCCCCTTAAAAATAAAAACCTTCATTTTAAAATTGTATTTTGCGTTCACATATGTTTTCTTAAATTTATTATTTAAATTTGTTTGATTATCTGAACCATTTAAGTGCAACAAATATACAAATAAATAAGAAATCAGGAAGGGGGCAAACACTTTTTCACAGCACTGGGAATAGAGTGCCTGCATTGATGTCAGTAAATGTACCAATCATATTTTTACCTCATGTAAGAAGATAATAATTAAATTAACAAGATTCATATCCCGAGGCAGACAATCTGTTCATCAATGCTTCTGTGACTTAAGAAGTGTGCATCAAAATGCAGTGGCACAATTAATTTAGACATAATCTTAAATAGTTTTGAAATATGTTAAGTGCCTGACCTGTTTTGAGTTCACATGTATGAAGAGAGGCCCCTGAGCAGCTGGTGTAAATCAAACTGGACATGGGCCCCTTTCTTTAAGTTCAACCAGAAGTTTATAGCCCGTAATTGTGGACAATGGAGGTCTCCTGGAATTAAATCATATGTTTGGGGTCAAATTTTCAGCAAAGTCTGAGGCTATTTAAGAGGCATGTTTCTGGGGAGAGAGAGAGAGAGATGTTTACATTGGCAGAACCTGCTTCAGGTTATCATGATGCCTGTATGATGCTGGATTTAGTAAAAAAAAAAAAAACTTTTTATATCACTAAGACGGTGACAGTGGAGCTTCCTTTGACACCATCTTCACGCCATCGTTGCTTCAGAAACAACATATGAAAGAGTAAACAAAGCTGATACAAGCTGTCATAGTGTGTGCAAACAAAAAGGCTTGCTGAGTTCTCCAGATAGATAAAAGAACTAATAATTTCTTGAGCAAAACAGCATGAAAGTCTAAAAAGCCAACCAAACAGGAAAACATCAGTCAAGCACCTCAACTGTCACAGAACTCTATGGAGCATTATACAAACTGAACAAAGCTCTGACAGACTTACAGTGGATATAAAAAGTCTACACACCCCTGTTCAAATGCCAGGTTTTTGTGATGTAAAAAGGTGACACCAAAATAAATAATTTTACAACTTTTTCCACCTTTAACGTGACCTAAAACCTGTACGATGCAATTGAAAAAAAAACTGAAATCTTTCAGGGAGGTGAAGTAAAAATAAATAACTGAGATAATGAGGTTGCACAAGTGTGCACAACCTCTTAAAACTGGGGATATGGCTGTGTTCGGATTTAACCAGTTACATTAAACTCATGCTAAATTGGAGTCAACACACACCTGTCACCATTTAAAGTACCTTTGATTAACCCCAAATAAAGTTCAGCTGTTGTAGTAGGCTTTTCCTGACATTTTTGTAGCCACA
>JAQQAE010005962.1:0-17128 GCA_029823295.1 Pseudamia nigra
CCCCACATTCTATCTTGCTGATGCAGACCTTTGGTAATCTGTGCAAAATAAATAAAAAAATAAATCCCAGGGCCTCGTTGACTATTTTACACCCTCCTCATTTTTCTCTTTTTTTGTACCCTCTCCTCCCCTCTCAACCTTTCTGTTCTCTTGAATTTTTCTTTTTCGATAAAAGGAATTCTGGGGGCTTTTGACAAATCCTGGAGTCTGGCTGGTCTTCCTGCATTTTTTGGGAACGGTTGAGTCGTGCTTCTTGTAAAGAGGATGTGGCGGAGGAGCAGTGTTTCCTGACTGATAAGGGAAAAGCCTCTCTCTGTCAGGATGTTTGGGCCTGGCTGGGCCCTGCATTAAAGAGCCACAGTGAGGGAAGGGAACCCGCTGTTCAGCTAGCGGGAGGAAACACTGCACTGCTGATTAGCATCTTACTTATTTACTTAGCCACCATTTTCAGGGGAGGCTTTGTCAACCTGGCCTGCTGTACCTTGATCACAAATATAGCCCCAGTCACTTGCATCCAGAGTAAGAACCCTGAGCAAAAACAGGGTTCTTACTCTAAAATCACAGCACTAACCAAAAAACACTAACACCATATTTCACAATAACGGGTGCTTCTGATTTACCATCTAAACACTTAACTGGCTAGAATGACAACATTCATCATGTACCAGAGATGAGAGATGTGCTCATTTCTTCAGGGTTAGATCATTACCCTTTGCGTCTGTAGGGGTTCAAAACTCAGTGGAGGTCGATTTAAGCGTGACCATATTTTGGGTATGGGAGCCAGGTGCAGCCCCAGGCATGTGGGGTGAGAAAGTAGTCTTTAGTGCACCATCAGTTTGTTTGGGTCAGCTCAGGGTGCTATTGCAGACTCCCCTGGTAAAGACTTGATACAATATCTCAACAGTCACCTCCAGCACCTCAGGGTAGGACACTGTAACATGGACAAGGACAAAGACTTTGTCAACAGGGCATCATCATATCACACTCAGACTCACAGGCAGGTAATTGAGGTGCAATTTGTGATACATGTCAAAAGAATAAAACTGTAATTGTACCATTTTGATTTTGATTTTGAACCTCTGTGTATCTGTGTAACTATTCAGGAATGTAAAATTACATGGTACATCTTAGTTGATACATATGGAGTGTATCAGGGTGTGCATTAATTGCAATATCAGCCATGGCAGTTATATAATCAAAAGGGATGCAGTTTAAAGGTCCAAATTTAGGAGGTTTGAGGATGAACTAATTTGCAGAAATGGAAAAAACACAGCGTTTGTTGCAGGGTAATAGGTCCTATTTAAAACATAAAACATGAAAAGAATGTTAAAACTTGCTTTTGATTTTTAAAAATTTCTTATATGATTTTTGGGGTAGAAAATGGTTAGATGGATGGATGGATGGATTTTTAAAAAATTCTAGTTTGTGCATTTAATTTGACATTTCTTGACATCCAAGCAGGCATTGTCTAATTGCACACTAATCTCAGTGTAGCTTTTTCACCAAACTGTGCAGCTAATACATATGGTCAATTTTAATGTACTAAAAAATAACACTAATATATATAGTGGGATAAATCACAATAAATTATTTGTTATACTAAATTTACAGCAAATATCAACTACTAATAAGACTATTAATAGAAATCCAATTTGTAATTGAACAGAAGAGTTCTACCAAAGTACTCGCTGAGATTTGTAGATCTGTAGGGCTGATATAAGTTTTCCAGGAAGTAAGGGCAAAACACTCAACTCGTCAGCCTTAATCCTTTCCTCCTTCCAAGTTGACTCATTGTCAGAGTAACCTTTAGTCACAGTATTCTGCAGAAAACCAACAACTACCATCACCTTTCTTTCAGCTGCTATAAATCAACCTGAAAGGAAGAAGAAAACAACGTCGACAGACACTCACATAACATTCCTGTACAGTTCAGTTTATACAGACAGGTACATTCAAGGACAGTCTGTACAGGCCATAAGAAGCCAGAATGTAATTTCTTTAATTTGAATAATTACATCTTACACGCTTTCCTGATCACAAGATTTACCATATTTGTTAATATAAGGATATAGGCTGAACAAACAAAGAACCTCCTCCTCTTGTTATTTTTCTCTGATTGCTGGCTGGCTCCGTTCCAGTCTCAGGTCAAGCCTGTGGAATGAGTCTGTCAGGTAGTCTGTTATGTTTCCTATTTCCTCCTCTGCAGTCATGTCACTTCCCTGGGCAAACAAACAACTTGGTGGTCTAACTCAACACCAACTGTCAAGGTAACAACTCCAGGCTCATCGTACGTGAATGAGGCCGGTCTCTGCACAGCTGTGCAAAGTATTATCCATTTTCTGGGACAGAGGGGAGCAGTGATCACTTTAAATATCGTGTCCTCTGGAGTCACGGAGGAGGCTCACTGTCTGCTCCATCCAGTGTCCATTGTGTAGCCGGCAAGACATCATCCAATCACATCACATTTTGAACTTTGCCAGTAGTGCTATATTGCGTATTACGTGTAGGTCAAGAGGAAGTGGTGGATTTGAACTACGTGACTAAGAAATGTCATCGCCTGGGACGAGACTGCCCTTTAAACCTTCATACCAGGATATGTTTGCTTGGGAAAGGTATATGAACACAATATATTGCTTCCTAAAGCCTAATAGAGTTGGTGTAAATATATCAAAAATAATTAATTAAAGGAAATAATTGTAAGTGTAAGTGATTCTGAGGAAGTAATTACATATGTTCTTGGCAAATATGCCCACTACAAACCCATTACCACATCATCATCACACTAAATACAGTGAACTTTAGACCAAATTAAACTACTCTGTGTGACAGATAGACACACACTTACATCAGTCAATACTAAATGTTGTCTGAGTGCGTTTCCAGTTGGAGTGTGTTACAGCTGCATAATAACCTGTTTACAATTTGTACTTGGCCCCAAATCTGGCCAAAGGAGGAAAGAAGAAAAAAATACACACACATCTCACAGCAAGGGATTACGGGTACAGCTATTCTTCATCTCATTGTGGCTCAACAACAGGCGGAGTGCGGGGTGGCAGGCAGGCGTGTACGTTGCCGGACGAAGAATGGACCAGACTCGTCGAGGGACAGGTGCCATGTGGCAGAGGATGTACGGGGATACAGATGGGGACCCCTGGAAAACTTGGGGGACCGTATGAGCAGCCAAGGGCCTCCCACCCGTACCTGTGCTGTGAATGCTGCAGCTGAACAGGATCCGGCACCTGTTCTAAGCAGATACAGGGAACCAGCAAAAGCAGCGAGGGAGGCCAGCACATGGCTGCCAACCCAGGGAAGGAGAAGGCTAGATTTCCATTTACCCATAAGCATGGCCTGATTACCAAATCGACACATGCTGCAAAGCTTTCGCCGTATTGCAGAATGTATAAAAAGGGATTGAGAAATGTGCCTCCTTCCAAAACTATGTGCAGTCAACTCCGCCAGTCTGTGTAGAAATACTTCATTAAGGCCTTTCGAGCTGAGCATTAAAATCATTTCCGCAAGGAAGGCAAAGAATTAAAATCCTTTTTGCAATTTAATTACAGTATTTAAAATATAAAATTGCAGCGCATATCCTATTTTTCCAGCCTGGCCCACTCTGTTTTCCCTCTCTGTCTTTCTCTCATATTCTCTAATATCATTGCTCGCATTGCGCTACACATGCTGCATTGCTATCAGACTTGTTTTTGACTGCTGCACATTCTCCCTAGGGTGATGTAACTCTTCACCTCAATGTGGAGGAGGATGTTCCTATTGTGCTTCCTAATTGCAACGTGGTTGTTCCATTTAAGAGATAGAACATCCTTATCTGTTGCATGCATGATCTCTTATTGTGGGAATAACCAGAGGAGGGCTACATATTTTGATTCATGTTTTAATTAAACTAGGAAATTGAATCAACTTTGTTTTTTTTCTGACATTTAATCCAGACCTGGGTATTAACATGAGACATGTTCAGTAGTTGAACTGAAATGTGGCTAATTTAGCGTATTACTGCCGGAAGAATGAGCTACTAGTAGGAAATGAAGGTAGAGGTGGGTTGAGTACATACAAACATTCCTCAAATAAAAGTACTGTTTACTTAGAATTTTAATGACCCAAGTAGTATTAGTACTCTTTTAAACTTCAATTCAGTTCAATTGTATTTGTATAGTGCCAAACAGAATCCAAGATTATCTCTTGGCGCTTCACAATTCAAGGCTGAAACCTCAAGACTAAACTCAACCGAACCTCCAAGAGCAAACCATGGGTGACAGGGGGGAGGAAAAACTTCATTTAACAGAAGAGAAAAACCTCCAGCAGAACCAACTATTCTGAATGGGCGGCCGTATGCCTTGACCGGTTGGGGTTAAACATATCCTCCGTGTTTTTGTTTATGTCCTTGATTTTGGCCATTATTTTATTGATTTGTGTTCAGTTTTCTTGCTTATTATATTTATTTATTTTAACTTCTTTATTTATTTTTACCACTGATTTTGCTTAATGACTGACTTTTACTCAATATGGTGCTCATTCTGTTTTTTTGGTTAAGCTTAATTATTTCTGGTAATTTTTGTAAACTTACTTGATTATTACTATCATTTTTGCTTATTTTGCTGTTGTTTGTTGTTCAGTTTCATGATCATATTGTTTCATTTTGTTGCTTAGTTTATTAAGTTTCTTAATTTACTTGATTATTTGGTTGATTTTTTTCATTTCATTGATTATTTTAAGTTTTCTATTTCAACCCATTTCACTCGTACTCATGGAGCTGTGGTCAAATGTATGGTAACTGAGTAAAAGCACACGGTTTTCATCATAAATGTAACTGGGTAAGAATAAAAGTATTCTGCAAAAAACTATTCTCTGAAGTACATTAAAAATACTCAAGCACATGTAAAGGTATGAAACTACTTGAATACTATCACCTCTGACTAAAGGTTTGAACTGCTTGGCAAAATATTCACTGAAGTGAAATTTTTCAACCGGTAACATGGAAACACAGATTGAGGTCATTTGCACTCTGCTCTTTCCACGTGGCTATGTGTCTTTAATCATGGGGATTCTCCCTCTTTTCCATTTTAGCGGGTGCTCGAGCTGCCATTGTAGCTCTGGCCTCATCGTCCTGCAGCAGCAGAGTTTACTCAGAGTGCATCCTGGAAAGTAGACGCACTAATGATTCAGATGAGTGATGTTATAAGTTTAGTGGTGTGAGAGAGCCCCTTTTAACAGCTACTGTGGAGGATAGACAAAGCAAACTAGCAGTCCAACTGATGACAGCATGAGAGGCTAAATACAGCCACCCGGGTTTTAAATATTTCAGCAAATGCCTTTCATAAAATTTGAGATCATACAATGTAGCAGGGTTACGTCAGCCATAGTTCTTGACCCATTTGTTTTATGTAAAGTGAACTGTATGCAGCATTGTTTCTACAGTTCAACTGCCATTTTGTTTTTTTATTTACTCTCGGCCAGGGGTCAGCAACACATTACAATCTAAAGAACCATTTTTGGACAGAAATAAAATAAAATAAGTGTCTAGAGCTTCAAACCTTATTCAAACTCTTTACATATCACATGACACACATTTTACCTGGCAACATGTTAACACTAATTTTATCCTTTTTCTTAATTTTGTTTATTTTTTCAATTTTTAATTTTTTTCCCCTTGATTATGTTGTTCACTTTGCAGATTATTTGCTAATTTTTTTCATTAATTTCTGAAACTATTTTATTCATTTTTGGAAATTTTGGCTCATTTGCAGCTTCTAGTGACTGGAACCTGCTGTGACAGAATCTAAAACTCACTTTGTTTCTTCTCTTTTCTTCTTTTACAAATGTGTTGCAAACAGTTGCTCCTGCTACTAATTGCCCTTTAAATCAGAATATCTGCTACACTGTACATAATAGAATTTTACATTCTTATAAGAAGCTGTGATATAAAATTGTGTAAGCTTGATTAATTGCCACTATATATCAATGTGTACTGTCCTTGTTGCCTGGTACTCAATTGTCTTACCTAGTTACAAAATAAATAAATAGATTAATTAAAGAATTCCCAGATTTTTTTTACATTTCTGTGTTATTTGTCTCATTATTTTTCTTGTTTTAATTAATCTATTTTATTAATTTTTTATTGATTTTTTTTACTATGTTGTTGAATGTGTTTTGAGTTTGATCCATTTTCATTCAAATGATTCATTAATTTAGCAAGTTTTGTGATTTTTTTTTGGTTAATTTTCCTGATTATTTTGCTCAGGCTCGTCTTAATCTTGTAAGATTTTTTAACTTTGTCAGTTCATAATTTTGCTTCTTTTTTATTTATTCTCTTTACTCATTTAATTTATTGTTATTTTGCTCAGGCTTGTTTTCATTGTGTAAGATTTATGAACTTTTTCACTATTTAGTTCATAATTGTGCTTTTGTTTCTATTTATTTTCTTTGCTAATTTAATTTGTTGTATTGTTTACTCTTGCCCATTTCCTTGACTATTTGGCTAATTTTTGCTCATTTGTGTTCATTTTTAATTAATTTTTTTTTTTTGCAATTTTGGCTGGAGCCTATCCCAGCTAACTTAGGGTGAAGGCAGGGTACACCCTGGATAAGACACCAGTTCATTGCAGGGCTTCATATTTTATTGATTATTTTTTTCTTTTTTAAGAAAAAAATATTTTGAAAATTTGATCCATTTTCATTCTTTCCAAGCGCACACCAAAACCATCACACACTGTCTGATGTGCTGTAAGTTGTCAGTTTCTGATGGTGGAAATTCTACTGAAGGGATCGTCTGCAGATAGAGGTAGCTCTTGGTCTTCTTTTTCTGAGATGATCCTCATGAGAGCCAGGTTCATCACAGCATTTGAAAATCTGACATACAAAGCCATCATCAAAGCTAAAATCTCATGTTCTGAGTTGTTTAAGAATTTTGTTTTTCACATAATTCCATATGTGTTTTTTCACAGTTTAGACGTCTTCAGTATTAATGTCATACAATTTTATGAATAATAAAAAATCAAGAAAAGCAACTGAAGTAGAATGCATGTCCAAACTTGTGCATGGCAGTGTAGCTAATTCAGACTGCACCGCAAGCAATACATTTGCACCATCAATAAACCTAAAAAATTTGTCCCAGCAGACTTCCACCCTTGTCACATAAAAGTTGTGTTTGGGTGCTGAAGTCCCATTTTGGACACATTTTCTGAAAGTGTTCCACCATCTTCAATATTATTGTAACCACAGTGTAGTGATGCTGCAAGCTCAGTCACTGTGCCTCATCCATCTAGGTCAAGGGTCTGCAACCTTTACGAACCGAAAAGCCATTTATGGACAGAAAGAAAAAGAAAATGTGTGTCTAGGGTTGTAAAAAATATCCGAATCCTTTATGCAACACATGATGTATGACATGGGTTTAGCTGGAACCTCTTAAAAAGAACTGTTGTTTTACTTATTTTATTCATTGTTTTGTTAATAACTGTTTATTTACTTGATGATTTTATTCATTTCTGTTTATTTTATTGCTTATTTTGTCCATTTCTTCATCATTGTTGTTGATTTCAGTTATTAATTTAATCTATTGTTGATTGTTTGGTCTGTTTTATTAATTTTTTGGGTTGATTTTTGTTGACTTTGTGGATAATTTTGTTGATTTTGTTTTTTTAATGTTTTATTTTTGATGTTTTTTATGTTTCAGTTCATTATTTTGCTTATGCTTATGTTTGCATAATTATTTGCCTGCTTTGATAATTTTTTCCTTACTTTTATTCTTACTTTATTATTTTTTTCCTCACTTTGTTGATTATAGTATTCATTTTCACTCAGTTTTAGCCATTCGTGTACATTATTGTTCATTTGATTTTGTTCATTTTCTTGATTATTTTTATTCAGTTTTGTTCATTTACTGTTTGTTTTGTTTTTTGTTTCATTTTATGGATAATTTTCTTTAGTGTCTTAAATTGTTCATTATTTTGTTTTTGATTTTTGTCCTTGTGTTGATTTACTAATTTTGATGTATTGTAATGTGTCTGTATCGCACAAAGCTACAAGAATCACTCAAGGGGGGCTAAAGAGCCACATAGGGCCCTGGAGCTGCAGGATGAAGACCCCAGGTCTAGGTGAATCAAATGGTCCACTCACTAATAAGAATCAGAATCAGAATCAGAATGTGTTTATTGTCATTGTCAAATGTTTCCATTAACGACAAAATTTTCTCCCACTGAGGGTGAGGGGCTGCAGCGAGCGTGCATGCTGCCCCTGCAGCAGTTGGGGGGGGAAAGTGGGGTTGGGTAGTATACAATAGGAAAGAGAGTAAAAAAAAGCGCAGTTCCCAGAATGAGGCTCCATAGGAAGCAAAATTACAGTCACATAGAAAAAAAACCCTCATATTCACAGTTAACAGACAAGTTACACACACATTAACAAAGCAAAGTTCCAGAGAGTCTTGGTTGTGTTGTGACATGAGATAATGACAACATGGATACATATGTGGTATCGGTTCCAATAAGGAAGTCAGCTCTCTCTCCCCTCATATGTCCAGATCTAAAAGTCTCATGGCACTTAACCGTGGTGACACAAGTCCACAGAGTCCACTGAGCTTCCAAATCAGAATGTGATTTGTTAAAAAGATTTTGAAACACCTGTATAGAAGCAAAGTTATTCCAACATGTGCAATTAGAATGACCCACGTTTCCTAATAAAAAAGTTATGCCCACTTTGCCTAATTTTCTGTTACTTGCTATGATTCTTGTTTATCTGTCATGCGACATTCATCACATTCAGTCACTCGACCATCACAGCATCTTGCCTCTTCTTTTAGGTCCACTACAGCTGCCTCTTTCCCAGCAAACTCTAGATAAAATATTACGCCTAAAACATAACACAGTGATAAGAATCATTTTTAAAATTCTGAATATTCTTTAATGTTCTAAATATTGTAGTTGGTGGTTGTGGACTAGTCCAGTGACTTGTTGCTGTCAAGTGTCTGTATTGTTTGCTTCTATATCTCTACTTTTTCCTTTTGCCTCTCCTCTGTCCACTAACCCCAACCGGTCGAGGCAGATGGCCGCTTACCCTGAGCTGTTGGTTCTGGTGGAGGTTTTTCTCTTCCGTTAAAGGAAGTTTTTCCTCCCTCCTGTTGCTAAAGGCTTGCTCCTGGAGGTTCTGTTTGGTTTGCTCTCTGTATAGACTTGAGGTTTCGGCCTTGAATTGTGAAGCGCCTAGAGATAATCTTAAATTATGATCGGTGCGAGATAAATAGAATAGAATAGAACCAAATACAACCGAGTTGAGTTGATTTTAGTTGAGTTGAATTAAAATGAGTTGAACAAAGCATGATGACAATATGTGCCAGAGATCAGACTTGGCAATATTTTTGTAATGAGTATCACTGAGAAAGTCAGCAAAAGCAAATGTTTGGATGATATATGCTGACATAAGATAGCTGATCTGCACATCCACACAGTTGCAAATCAGATTACATCCTGATGAGTGACTAAACTTATTTACATACGTATCTGCTTTGTGGTTTTGAAATTCCCAATCTCAGTTTAACTGCTTTGATGAGAAGCAGCCATGTTTAACCAAATATACAATAAGATGATAGCATTGCTTGGTGCATTAGTGCAATAGCACCAAAACTAAACACAAACTAGAAAGTACTTGGAGACCGCACACCTCCGCCAAGGCAGCTCATTTCGCCCATATGATATTATTAGGGCCTATGTCCACAGGGAGCATTTTTAGCACCCACAAAGGTCCATATTTTGAAATACTACTTTATTTAGCTCTAAAAATGGTGGTTTGAGACTATGGCGAATTAAAATTAGAGTCTGTGGTCAGTTTATCGAGATGAAGCCTATTTAGAGATTTGATCTGATGATTTTAGACATGCATGGAGTCAGTGTCTGCATACATGAATTGAGTGTGAGTGGTTGGGGCTCTGTACAGAGAGAACAGCCTTGAATTTAATGACATCCTGACACACAATGCACTTCTTAGTTCATTGTTTACACTGATACTCACGTAGTCACAAATTAATCACATGAATGAGGTGCATCCATGGCTGCATCACGGTGACTCGTAAAAATGTCCTTGTCACACAGTAACATTTCAAACTGAAATGGCTGTTCTGGACGCTCGCTTCCTTCATACAATCACGGATTTCTTTAGTGTTAATCATCTTGTCCCATTTCACACCTTTCCTGAAAATTTCATCACGTTCTGCTCGTTACTTTTTGAGTAATCTTGCCAACTAACAGATAAACACAGGCAAAAACATAACCCTCAGCCACAGACTGTACATGGTCCTGCCACTCCTTGGTGGAGGTTATAAAACCTACTGTCCACTCTTTCGTCTTCATATTTTTTAAGTCTCAGATGTGATATATTTGACCAATTCTGGCCTCAATTTTGAATTCAGTCAATGCTGACTTCACAATAATTTTGCTTGTATGTTTTGTCTCTTTTATTTACCCATTTATTATAAAATAAGAGATAGTAAAATGCATGTTTTGACTGTAATTTTATGATAAAGAAAGAGTGCAGTCACTGTGATTTCATTTCTGTACTGGTTGTGCAGTTTGTGTCATTAGGCCTAAAACTCCCGTGCAGTGTTTAACTTTTTCACTTACACAGTAGGTCTCCAGCTCAACCAGCCCAAAACACAAACTGTAAACCTGGATGACAGATCGATGATGCAACTTACAGGAATAACAAACATCATTTACCAGCGCTTGTCCAGAGATTAAGTACGTCAGTTATGACACATGGCATTTCCGCTGCCTTGATGTGCTCTGTTTACACCCAGTGTCTGGGTAAAAAAGCTCCTGTGTGACCTTGACAGTGTGTCACTCTGGCATCATTTCCATGCTCACTCCCATTCCTGCGACCTTACATTACGGGTGTAATACTCTGGATGTTGTTGATGTCCGAAGTTTGAAGGAATCCCTTCCTGTTGGATGCTAAGGCCCACTTCCTTAAAGACTCAACATCAAAAATGAGACACATGGAAATGACTCACACAGTGGTCCCCAGAGTCCAGACACTTCATCTAAAGTACTATGTTGACAGGTTCAAAACAGGATATGAGCTGTATAGGTCTGTGTTTATTACAGATGGTGGAATACTTGAAAGCTGTGATATGAACACTGATAAGAAAATGTAGCCATTACAGTCACGTATCCACTGTGACCTACAAGTTTGTTTATATGGCTGAACTCAAAACCTCATATTAACTCATAATGTGAGACCAATAGTCCATAACACTGGAAACAAATACAACCGACTGATCTTCTCCAGAAAATGACACAAAAATCCAACAAATATGAGCAAGCAAAATCATACAAAGCCATTTTCCAGAATTTCTACTTTATTGAGTGCACACTGTACTCAAGTCCAGAGGCTTTGGTTTGGTCATTTCTGCCTCTGCATACTAATATTTCACAGTTTGCACTTTCACAGGGCAGTTTTCCCAGGGTATTTGAATCTAAGAATCTATAAAAACTCATTAATTACAATAGACCATGACCTTACAGGGTAACTTATGCCATTTATAAACTCACCAATTTCTGCTTAGTAGGGGGATTAAAAAGTGCACAGGTAACTGGGCTTAGACTGAGCCTCAATTAGGACTAAACAGCAATAGAAGAATTAGCTTCACGACATTAACCCTTTCATGCATGAATTACTAAAAAACTGGGAATATGACATTTTTGATTTAGTATTTCGTACAAGGTAAATCATGTACATCACGGCAGGCCAGTTTAGTGACATACAATCATAGTTACCGGTATGCTTTAGTTACTATTTGATGATGTATAAAAACAAAATAATAAATCAACTACACCATTTATTTAGTGTGTTTTGTATTATAGTGGTTTTATGCAAGGCCAAATAGTGCCCTCTATTGCAAATACTGTGACTTTGATTTATTTGAATAATTTTACAACTCAGTAAACAGTGAAATGGTTCCTTGAAAGTTTTGTTTTTTGTTGTTTTTGCTCATTTTTTAAAGAATACATTTTGTAGGCAGTTTGTTCATATTTTTTCATATTTCTTCTTTTTGCCTCAAATTTGGTTGACTTACTTAATTTTTTAGTTAAATTTTCTTATTATTTTGTTTATTTTTGGCCATTTTTATTTTTTACATATAATTTGGTTCATTTTTTTCTTGTCATTTTGTCAACTTTTATTATTTTTCCTTGCCACTTCCTGTCATATTGATTTTTGCCTTAATTTTGTAATTACTGTAAATGTTATGTCATGTTGCCTGACTGTCAGTTTGCCTTTGTAGGGCAGTGTAGCAGACACCATGAGCAAAAGGGTTCAAATATGCCATGTATAAAATGAAATGACAAAAGCATCTTTAATTTTATTTATTTATTGATTTAGCCTATTTATTGATCATTTAAAGGACATCCTCTGAAGTGTAGACAGACAGACGGATGGACACAGAATTCTGTGGAGTTTTGGTAATTCTTAAAATTGTTTTGTGCATTATTTTGTTCATTTTAGTTCATTTTGCGTTGTTTTCTTAATTTTTCTTGTATTTGGCAATATTGTGAATTTTTTTTTAACTTTTGTGAATTTTGGGTCGATTTTAACAGTTTCATTTTTTGTGAAATGTATTTATTATTTTGTACATCTAGATTGTTTTGTGAATTTTTTGTCTATTTTGTTAATTTTGTGAATTATTTTGTGTATTTTTTTTTTCAATTTGCTGCTTACCTTGTTGATTTTGTACATCGTTTAGTAACTTCTCGGCAGATCTTAAGAGTACGATCTCTCCCAGTGAGCGCATCTAGTGGCCATCAGAAGAACTGCAGCTTAAAACACTCGACTGTGCAGTTTTCTCGCCGTTCCAGTATGCATTTACCTTTGCCGCAGGTTCCACGGATCCACGTATCACCGAGGTGGGTTGTGGTTCGGTGTGTTTCTAACCACAGAACAGCAAATAAAACATATAGAAAATGTATGTACAAAGCAATTTGTGCTGGTATCCCACCAAACTGTAACCAGTTGTCAGGATGGCCGAGCGGTCTAAGGCGCTGCGTTCAGGTCGCAGTCTCCCCTGGAGGCGTGGGTTCGAATCCCACTTCTGACAAATCGTTTTTTTTTCTTCCTTTCATGCAACATCGCGTTACTTCACGTTATTGTGTAGCCATTTACAAGTACGTACAATTCGATACATTTGTGATAACGGTGCATGAGAAACAGTAAAAATCTGCTGAGGCTGACTGCATGCTTGATAAAAAAAATAACTGTTATAAAAAAAGAAAAGGAGCATTTACGAGAGGATCTTAGTTTTATGTTGGCTGTTCCATTTCCAGTGGATTTTTCTTCGTTCCTTATTATTACAAAACCTGAATAAGCTGGAATTCTGAACTAAGAGTCAATTATCATGAGCAATTAGTTAGTGTTTTACTGTGCGCTTGAGTAATGAAACAGTCATGCTTAAATTCTTTTCTGTCTCAAGATTCAGAGTTCAGAAAAAAAGAAAAAATATTTAAAATGACTCTTTTTGAAACAGTTAAAGTTACAGACTGATGATAATAATAATAATAATAATAATAATAATAATAATAATAATAATAATATTAATAATAAGAATATGAATACATTTTATTTATAGATGCCTTTCAAGAGACTCCACCGTAGTAAATTGTCAGAATAAAAACATATGTTTTTACAATGGCAACAGATGAAATCAAATTTATTAGTGTAAAAACACAAACAGCACAAAAAATAGATAAAATATCATGGTGATAAATAAAATAATAAGAATACTGGCTTGCATAATTAGCATGCTAAGAATCTATGGAAAAATGTGGTGGATATTGTGCACTGATCTGCAGTACCTACACATACTGTAGGTATACAGAATACACAGTAAAAGTAAAAGTATTGTTACCTTCCAATTTTGTCGACTCAGGTAGAGGTACTCCTAAACATCATAACTTGGATAAAAGTAAAACAGTGTCTTGTAAGAAAAAAAGCTACTCACGGAGTGAGTAACGTACTCATTGTGAGTAACTTTGTACTTACTATGTACCATAATTTCAGTATATACTTAACTATTTTCATCAGTTTACTTTATTATTTAAATTATTTTGTTAATTTAGCTTATTTTCTTTTTTTTCTCTTAATTTTTGTGATTATTTTTGTACATTTTGGCTTATTGTCATGCCTAGTTTATGCATTTTTTATGTCTATTTATGTCTTCTTTATAATTGATTATTTGGAATTTTTTTTTACAATTTCAACATTTCTTACTCTTACTAATTGAGCTATGGCCAAATGCAACTGAGTAGAAGTACATTTTTTTCATCTCAAATGTACTTGAGTACCACTGACCTCTGGAAAACAAGCATTATGAAATCACATCTATAAACGTGAGCAACCCAACGATATGATGCAAAAATACTCAATGTAGAAAAGGATAAGTTAACAATATCAGGAAGGCCTGTTTTGGGAGATGAATTTCAAACATTACCGTTCCCCATTGATTCAACATGATAAGGCTTTTTATAGCCCCCAATAAAGGTTTACACCTTTATTATTATTACATCTACAAGTTTACATCTACAAGTAAAACTGGGAAATACATGACAGTCAGTTATTCTTATTTTCTACTTGTTCCAAACTGACATATTCACTCATCTTAAATTAGGAATGGTAAAGTATATGGATAAATATAGGAGAGTTAAAAATGTCTCCAGGTTTCTGCTGGAAGCAGAAGAGGATTTGTTTAGAACATGGGACTGGGCAAAAGTGCAGTTAGGGTTTCTCAAGTTATTTTCACACTTGCTCCCTGGTGATCCTGCCTGGACTTCTACATGACCAGGAAAGGTCAAAAGGTGAACATATGTATTCCTTGGCGTGCTTTATCATATCATTATCAATCATCATTATCGATCACTGGTGCCATGGAATTCTTTACCAACGTTCTGATTTCACAATTTTAATAGGACATTAAAACTGTATTTGTTTACATAAGAAGTAGTTTAAGATAATGTTATTTTCTTTCCTTCTGGTCTTGAAGATGCATAAGACTTAATTTTTTTATCATTTCAGCAATTTTAAGTTTTCTGAGATATTGTAAGTATAGTTTCTGAATTGGAATTGTGTTTATTCATGTCAAGGTGGGTTTTTGTGGAATCTTGTGGTTGTGGATTTTATAGTATGATTATGTTTTTCTTTAATTTGTATGGAATATAAAAGGAGACCCCAGAAAGAGTATCTAAGAGGATCTAAATAAATATAAATGGTGTAACTATTTTTGCATGTGCTTCTCAGTTAGAGGAGATGCCTTCCTTGTGCAGGAAAAACAAAGGGTCAGTAACAAAACCCCATCAGCAGTTCTTTAGAATCACTCGCCGTTGTGAGCATCTTTCATTTGTTTTCTCCCATGAGTTACGACGGGATAAATCTGCCCGCGTCAGCTTCATCCCACCCCACCATGACCCATCAAGCTTCTTAAGTCAGAAGACAGATGGTAGCTTGATGGGTCACCCTAGTGTGTATGTATAGGCTCCATGAAAGTGGGTGATTCTGTGATTAAGCACTTCTTGCATCTCTCGCCGTTACAGGGAGGGGTCGACATGTTGTCTGTAGGGCTGAGATAAGAGTTGACCCTCATGTGTTCTGTGGCAGCTCTTTTGTCCTTCAAAAGAGGGAGCTGACCCTGAGATATATTTACACAAGGACAGCTACTGAAATAGATGCACACACTTTTTGAATGTTTGGTGCCTAAATAATAACCAGGCCAAGTATGTGGGGCATTTGTGATGTCTCCATTATATTTACTTACTTTTAAAAGTTTAATATATAACTCATGAAAAAATGTGCATCTATTAATCACATTTTTATTCCCAGTGTGTGAGTGGATCCTAACAGCTACTGAAAAAACAAACAGACATTAGCCTCTTTGCCAGTCCTGACTTTGTACAGCTTTGCTGTAAATTTGGTGACCCTAGGCCAGGTTTCTGCAACCTGTGGCTCCAGGGCCACATGTAACTCTTTAGCCCCTCCTCAGAGGTTCCTGCTGCTTTGTCCAGTGATGGAAGTAACATACAAAAAATCAAAATGACCACAATAATAATTAAATCAAAAACAAGATAAAAAAAGTACTTAGTGAACGTAAAATAAGAAAAACATGGCAAGAAAATTCACAAAAGTGACAATAGAATCAAGAAAATGATTAAAACCACAAAAATGAACAAAAATAACCAAAAATAATGACCATGATCAGGTCAAAACTGAACAAAATAATCCATAATGTAAACAAAATAAAGAGGAAACTGAACAAAAATTCTCAAAAATGACTAAAATAATAAAGCAGCTTAATGAAAATTCAAAAAAACAATAAAAAATGAACAAAAATTAGCAAAATATTCAGTGAAATAATTAAAATAAACAATAATGTACAAAATAATCCATTAAACGAACAAAACATTTAAGAACAATCAACAAAAGGAGCAAAAATGAACAAGTTAATAAACAAAATCAATTCAAATGATCAAAATAATAAACAAAAAGGGAAAAACTGATAATGTCATCATCCATTTTGAACACATTGCCTGTTAGAATGTGCATCAGATTAAAGGGTTCAAATATTTTTGTGGCTCCTTTCCATGCAAGAGTAATCACGCTAAGAAGGAAATCAGACAATTTAACCTTTGTCCTTTACTCCAAAGGCAAATTCACCCATTTTGGAACTTGGCTGGAGTCTAGATGTGTTTTGGTATTAGTTTGATCTCCCTAGGCTTCTCCATTCAAAAGTAGCTGCACTGACAAGCCAGTGTGAGGGTGCCTTCTCATTTCAATCCCTCTGCCTTCCCAATCATTACAAGTCCTTCTCTCCTTCCTCCGCCTCACATATAGCTCATCAGATGCCTTTCGCCTTTACCACCTCTCTCTTCGCCTTACAGTGTCTCCTTGTATTCCTGATTTCTTGAGTTCTCTCCCTGTCCCACCTCTTCTTGTCTAACCTTTCCTCTGCATGCATGCCTGTACTTCCTCATTCCACCACCAACTCTAAGCTGTTTTATCAGGGTGTGGATGGAAAGAGAAATGGAGTAGGAGTCATCTTGAAGGAGGAGTTTGTCAGGAATGTTCTAGAAGTGAAAAGAGTGTCAGACAG
>JAQQAE010005963.1:0-17127 GCA_029823295.1 Pseudamia nigra
GTGTGAGTTTCCAAATCATGTCCAATCAACTGAATTTTCCACACATGGATCCAATTAAGCTGCTGAAACATCTCAAGCGTGATCAGTGGAAACAGATGCACCTGAGATCAATTTTGAGCTCAGGTGCATCTGTTTCTGTATGTACATGTGATTTCTCAGGTTTTTATTTTTAATAAATTTGCAACAATTTCAAAAAACACTTTTTCACATTGTAATTATGGGCTGTTGTGTGTAGAATTTTGAGGGGAAAAAATTAATTCATTTTGGAATAAGGCTGTAACATTAAAAAAATTGTGGAAAAAGTGAAGCACTATGAATACTTTCTGGATGCACTGTAAAACAATTTAATATTTACTGCCACAGAGTGACCGAAACATTTTCTAAATCAAAGACAGTTTCATATGATTGAAACTGTGGAGTTAAAAATGACATTGACCAGAACCCTGATTAATTAGCTACCAAAGTACTGGTTTACGATTCATATTGCTCTGGTGTCAGAACTATCAGGGATTCAGATTTAGAGCTGCTGGAGGTCTCTGTCCAGTGAGCTTCTCTCAGGGAACCTACATTTTGAAAGGTTTAAGTTCAGTGGTTCTGACACCATAGACCAAACCCCACATCACTGGCCATGAGAGAGGAAAAAGGGCATTCACAGTTTGTCTTGTTGCATGAGAATGAAAATAAAACCATTGTTTATCTTTTGGGTGGTGTATTGGTTGTACTATTGACTGACAGCCAACTACACAACAATTTTTTGAGGCCATGTCAACCAAGCAAAGAACAAGCAGCGGCCTCCGTGGCCAATATGGCCGACACACTGGTAATGACGTCACATTCTCATTCCCTATACTGTTAGTGATTGGCCTCTCACTTTAGCAGACTGCAGGCTGATGAAACAGTTCAGAAATACAGACACAGCCTTCAGTTCCCTGAAAGAAAGGGCTCCCAAGCATGTGGTGGAGCTGATGTATCGACAAGCTTTGGCATTTTGACGGTGGACAATAAATCTACATCTTTCTGTTATGATAGTGAGAGTTCATTTTTTAATTTAAAAATATAAATATAAGCTTTAGGTTTTGGGTATAGGAAGCTCTTGGACTGTGGTTATGAAAAGGTTGTAGTTTGGTTTAACTTCTCCTGATACATTTTGAATCATTTTGTATCATACCATTACTCACCTTTTCCGTATTAAGCAAGGTCCTGGTGTCTTTCTCTAACTCTAGCAAATGCTGTTTGTGTGCAGACCTGCCAATTTGCATCACATTGTGTGGAATCTGATTCTGAATGAGAAAAAAAAACATTAGTTTTTCCCAAAGGGCAATTCTGAAGTTGCTAGTAATGCAGACAAACAACACAAAGTAAACATAAAAATGCAACAAGCTGGTCAGCCACGAGAGCAGTGATCCAGAAGTCTTGCTAGTCTATGCTCGTGTTTTTAAATAAGCACTTATACTACTGCAGAATATGTTTCTTTAGTGAGAATAAAATTACATGTATCTGTGGATTTCAGAAATGTAAATGCTCCTTGTGACTGGGCTGATAAAACCAGAGGCCTTTAAAGGATCTACAGCCAACAGGACAGAACATTCACTGGTACGTCTGTCTAAAGTGCTGCCCACCTCAGTCTATCACAGTGCTGCTATGGCTCCCTAGAGGCTCTGCACTCTACACAGCCTTCGCGCCACCTTTCCTGCCCTCTCTGCCTCCACTGCCACCACCATCACCACCAGGCCGTAAGTGACAGCCATCCAGTTCCACCTGACTGGAGCCTCTATCTCTTAGCCCTCAAGGACAACGAAGAGGACATACTGTCATCAACTCATCTCTCTCATTCCCACGGCTGCCTCCTTCTCATGCACGTGCTTTTTTCCTGCCACATACGCACACCGCTACCCACTCACCTGTAACAACATCTACGTGACCTTTACTTAATGTCCTTGGGTACCACAACAGAACCTATTCGCACAAACAACCTGCAGGTCAGCCTGAGTCTGCCGCTTCTCATTCACTCCTTTTATTGTGACTCTGGGTTTGAAAACATCTAGGTAGAGGTTGTTAAGAATCACTTCAGACAGAAACCTAGAACAAAGGAAATAAACAAGGCATTGTCTGCGAAGGCTTCCACACAGATCGCCTCACACTCCTGAGCTTGAATGTTTTCCTTAGCTGTTGAGATCTGAATTCTTTATCTCATACTGTACAAGAGTCTGAAGCATCTTCTGATGTGGACAAAAAAAAGACCAGATGTTCTGGAGGGATACTGGACATAGAGGAAGGCAGTTTTCAAAATAAATAACAAGGTTTGCTTTGCAGTAATGTTCCTTTTGCAATCAATGGGCATTTCAGTGTCCAAATCTGCTGTGCAGTTTTGAAAACTAACAAAAACATCCAAAACTTCATTTTGTTGCTGCTGTTATGCTTTCTTAAACACAGCTACTCATTGCTGTGAGTTGCCTTTGCACTTGAGCACAGTCTTAGAAGTTGTAAAGCTGTTCAGACAACAGAGAGTCAGTGCTGAACTTCAGATTACAGACTGCTGCTTAGAGCCGCTGCAGGAAACTTCATATGTGGACAGGAACCCCTTTGAATTCTGGAAACGTCAGACCCTCGAAAACATAAAATGTGATTTCAGAGAGCTGCACAGACCTTTAAAGGATGGGCAGATTAATTTTTTAAATATATGGTTATTAAAAGGCAGGCAGTTAAAGAGCAAGTTCATAGTTAAAACCATGCAAAATGGTTTATCAAGATAAAACAAATGAGGCAAAAAATGAAATATGAACTATTTTAATTTAATCATTAGTACCATTTCCTAAACACAGTCAGAAGGGAAAACAATGTGAAAAAACTATAAAAGTACATATATTAAAACAAGAAGTAATATACATTAAACAGTGCTGTTTAAAGTAAAATGTTTAATGTTTAACTCAGTGGCCTATTAGGAGCTTTTCTAGATTTTCCCACAGTTTTTTCCAGCTGGAAGAGTTTGTTCATATGTCAAATGAGGAAGAGGATTATGTTGAAATCCAGAAAAGCTCCTAAAATCTAAGGCCTTAAGTTTTAAAAAAAATTCTATCAAACTACATGACTGGTGTATTTTTATGCAGGAACATTGCCCACTGCAGCTTTAATGTCACAGTGGTATAATTGTTTGAGACTTTCAGATGTACAGTATAAGAAGTCTTTGTGACCAAAGGAGGCAGCCCTTCAGTGTTCTTATAGCAAGAATGTAATATAAATTGGAGCCTTTCCCATGTGCTGGCCTTTTATCTGCCTGTTCCATGTCATACGGGAAGTTAATTAACTTTCACAGTCCCCTTTTTTAAAGGTTTTGCAGCCCACTGACAGTTTCTGTGAATTACTATTTAGAAATGGAACAAGATAAGTAAATTATGAGAAACAAGGCTTCTTTAAATCTTCCATTGCATAATTTCAGACATTTAGGGTATTTACTGCGACAGCCATGAGAATAATGAGGATCAGCATTGAAACAATGGCCGCTATGATAAAGCAAAATATTGTGTTGTGTTGTAAAATGTGCTTCTCATTGCAACATAAATTACTCTGCAAGTTTCCTAATGTATTGAAGTACTGTATCTAAGTATCAAAAGAGGCCATACAGAGGCTATTCATTTCTATTTTCAGCATGCCATTTATGGTGCACAGCAGCAGCTTTGGATATTGAACCAGTCGAAGTCAAACTGTTGTAATACATTATTATCTATTTCAACCTGGTGCGGTGGGGAGATTCTCACTGCTGGATTTTCATCAAAAGTGATAGCCTGCTGAAAATGTAATTCACTGTTTTAGTATAAATCAATAAGCCTCCAGATTCTATTCCCCCATTGCACCTTTATGTTAATATAAAAGAAATGCTCAAATAGAACTTTAATTCACCACACAGACTTGCAGACTGTTTAACAGCTCCAATTTTATCCATAACTGCTCAATTGACACTTAAATTTCAAGCCCATCTTAATTTGGCTTCTCCTGACAATTTCAAGTTCTACTTCTCTTTGGAAGCAAGGCTACTGTGACCTGTGTTAATGGAGATTTATAGGCCAGTGCCATTCTAACAGTGATATTCTATTAAGAATTATATTCCATTTGATCATTACTACTCTGTTCTCCCACAAAAAAGGGAAAAGTCATAGCTATATGGCTTTCAGAGGATTTAATTCTGCACGAGAAAGCAGATACAAAGCATGTTAAAAGTGAACATGTGAAAGAGAATAAAGTAAAAGCTAATTTTGTGTTACAGCGTTAGAGGACATTCAGATGTTTCTGATGAGGGATATAAATCCTGACGGACTCCCATCCGAGTGTATTCATTAATCATGCGTCTCATTGGCGAGGTCTGATTTGCCACTGAGACAGATGAAGATGAACTCAGCAATATATTTCTCATCATAACACAACCCTCACATAAATATTAATAGCATATTTTCAGCTGGTGGGCATGAATCATTTTTCAGACAGGGAATTTTAAGAGCTATCCATGCGTGTCCAAGAACAGTACATAAGCAAGCAGTTGTGATAAACAACACTGCTTTAAGGCAACACTGGAAAGAAGATCGTGCATTGTACAGTCATTTAAGGGTCTTTATTTTACTTACAGCAACTTTTTATCAATATGTGTTCTTATTTAAAGAGGTTCTTTATATAACATTAACCCTAACCTTTATTCATAACTGCATCCAACTATCAACTGCAGGGTGCAGCTGCAGATCAGAACACTGCCCACTGTTGCCAGACGTGTAATAATGATTATATTTCTGTAATAATGTTGCTGTCTGTACAAGGTGATACCAAGTGACAGCAAATAAGTGGTCATCGGTTTGATTATTTCATACATTGATGATATTGTTTTAATTCATTTACAACATGACGAAGAATGGTCGATATTGTTCAGGAGGTAGAGGGGGGCGTCCATTAACCGTAGGGTTGGCAGTTCAAACCCCACTCCATCCTAATCATTCTGCCGTTGTGCCCTTCAATAAGACCCACTTTGCCTCCAACGCCCACAACACTGGTGTGCGAATGTGCGTGAATGCTTGATGGTGGTTGGAGAGGCTCTTGGTGCAGATTGGCAGCCACATTTCCATCAGTTTGCCCCCGAGGCAGTTGTGGCTACAGATCAACTGTAGCTTACCACTATTAGTGTGTGACTGTCGAGTGAATGAATAATGGATTCAGTGTAAACCACTTTGGGTGTATAAGAGTTTTATAAGTCCAATCCATTATTATTATCATTGTTGTTTTTATTATCATGAATATCATAATTTCTCATTTAATGTCTTTCCATCAGGTTTCATAACAATTAACTCAACTCACAAACACAACTGTCTTTAGCTGATTCCCTTTACTTGTTAGAAATATATGATATTTAATACAAAGCTATGTTGTATTAACCCTGACTGGACCACCATAACCACTTCCATCTAATTATTAGTCCCCATTATAGATGTTATTGTGGGGTGACATTAATCCTATCACCACTAGAGGTCACTTAACTGTGAAACCTAGGCTTTCGGAACAATACAGAGCATGAACAAATTACTCTATGTGGCCCTTTTGGTGAGGAGGAGGCTCCAACAGGCTGCACTTAAGATCCAGTTTGAAGTTATTGTTTGTCCAAACAAGGCCAGAACTGCCACAGCTTAGTCTAAACCATAGACTGTATATAAGAGATGGACCTCAGTTACATCACCCAGAGGTTTCTGTTTGGAAGCACAAATAAGGAGCTTATAGGCATCACTATGAGGGCACTACTCTCTGCCCACTTTGACCAAAAAAAGGACATACCATAGATGTGAAGTGAGAAGCAGCTGAGATGCGTTTATGAAAACAGTGAGAATCTGACTGTGATATGCTTGTCACCTAAAGCCTCTATGCCCTTAATTGTGCACAAATATCAAGGTCTGGATCATCTGGAATAAGTCTTATAAAAAATTGCCCCTGTACAATGTTCACACAGGTGGAAATAAACCGTTGAGGCCAGACTTTTTTTTTTTTAACCTGGGACTTTATGTGTTTGACTTACTGTTGGATTCAGCCCCCAGTAGACAATGACAGTGCTGCAGTTTTTGACACTTCCACATTTGATTCACATCTCAGCCACAAAGGTTGGCCTTTGGTCTGGGCAACGGGAGGTAAAGATGTAGATTACCACCACTGGGTGACTGTGGAGTGAATGAATTATGGATTCAGTGTGGGAGAGAGACTTGGAAAGTGCTACAGTATATACATCCAATCCATTATTAGTATTATTATTATTATTATTATTATTATTATTATTATTATGCACCAGCTATCAAGAGCAAATATAATATAGTAACAGTCTACCTTCATAAAAGTCATGAGGAAAAATTACCTGTGTAGAAGAAAAGTTTCATTTCAGCATTAGACTTTTTACTTACTTTAGAGATGTTGGGAAAACAACACTTTTATTTTGATTATCTTATTTCTTTGACTCTGAAAGGTGTTTCACATGCTGATACATTTGTGAAGATTAGACCGAGCTACTGTGACTCATGACTCCCTCTAGTCGTCACACTGAAGCCATGCATAAATTCAGTGCATATCTCCATCTTTGAAATACAGTAACATTAGAAATCATTTTTCTCAACACTAGTAATTTTACATATTTTACAGTAGAAATACTACAAATAGCTGCATGCACCTTCAGTGTCACAGGTGGAGAAAGGAAAATATGTAGCTGCAAAGATGATTGTTATTGCTAATGTTAGTAGTGCCCAGAGAGAGGCTGGATGATTGTTTTTCCATATCAGCACTGTTGGTTTGTCTGTTAGCAACTTTATGTAAAAGGAATGGATGGATTTTCATGAAATTTTCAGGGAAGGAGAGAAAAATACCCTTCATTCAAAAGCGGATCATGCTTGGTTTTGTTTTTTAACGAAGTGAATAACCAACATGGAAGACGCCTCACATAGTGTCAAACCCACTGAGAATAATCAACTGACTGCTGTTTCAGTTCTACTCTATTCTTTTAGCATCTACCACCCTATTGTTTACTGTTCTGAATCACTCCCACCACTCCTACCAATATTGTTTCTGGCAGCAGACATCTGTCTTCTGCAAATAACCTCCATAAACCTGTTTTACATGATCAGCTTAGTTGCAAACTGGATTTCTCTGTCAAAATAACCAATGTTTCCTTCAAATTTTGTTGAGAACCAAACTTCAGCTCATCACAAAGTGAACAATCGCTCAAGTGAGCAATTAAGCAAGTTTTGCAAATATAAATATAATTAAATACATAACCATTGCTGTCATCCTTGGAACATACTTGGAACGTCTTTCTGATTTGTTACTTTTTTGTAAATGTTTCAGATCATCAGACAAATTTAAATAATAAATTTAAGAAAACACAAGTAAACATAAAATGCAAACCTACATGACCATGTGTGAAAAAGTGCTTGCTGTGATTAAATTCAGGAACAAATAAGAAACAAAGTAATTGAGATCTATCAGTCTGGCAAAGTTTTTAAAGCCATTTCTAAGGCTCTGGGACTCCAGTGAACCACAGTGAGAGCCATTATCCACAAATGGAGAAAACATGGAACAGTGGTGAACCTTCCCAAGATCTTCCCATAATTATCCCAAGAGCACAGCAACAATTCATCCAAGAGGTCACAAAAGACCCCACAACAACATCCAAAGAACTGCAGAACTCCACCATAAGAGACTTTGTGAAAATGTCCTGCATGGCAGAGTTCCAAGATGAAAACAACTGTTGATAAAAAAAGAACATAAAGACTCATCTCAGTTTTGCCAGAAAACTTCTTGATGATCCCCAAGAATTTTAGGAAAATACTTTGTGGACTGACAAGACAAAAGCTGAAATTTTTGGAATGTGTGTGTCCTGTTACATCTGGTGTAAAAGTAAGACAGCATTTCAGAACATCATACCAACAGTAAAATATGGTGGCGGTAGTGTGATGGCCTGGGCTGTTTTGCTGCTTCAGGACCTGGACGATTTGCTGTGGTAAATGGAACCATAAATTCTGCTGTCTACCAATAAATCCTGAAGGAGAATGTCTGGCCATCTGTTGGTGACCTCAAGCTGAAGCACACTTAGGTTCAGCAGCAGGACAATGATCTAAAACACACCAGCAAGTCCACCTCTGAATGGCTTAAGAAAAACAAAATGAAGACTTTGGAGTGGCCTAGTCAAGGTCCTGACCTGAATCCGATTGAGATGCTTTGGGATGAACTTAAAAAGGTGGTTCATGCTGAAAAACCCTCCAATATGCCTGAATTACAACAATTCTGCAACGATGAGTGGCCAGAATTCCTTCACAGCGTTGTAAAAAACTCATTGACAGTTATCACAAGTGCTTGAGTGCAGTTGTTCCTGCTAAGGGTGACCCAACCAGTTACTAGGCTTAGAGGGCAAGCACTTTTTCACACAAACCATGTAGGTTTGGATTTTTTTTCTCTTCTAAATAAAAACCTTCATTCGAAAACGGCATTTTGTGTTTACTTGTGTTTTCTTGAATTTATTTTTTAAATGTGATTGATGATCTGAAACATTTAAGTGTGACAAATATACAAAAAAGTAAGAAATCATGAAGGGGGCAAACACTTTTCTACAGCACTGTAATAATTTCCTTTCTACTGTTTATTTTCTTTAATCAATTACTCGTATATGACATTTCCTCCCACATCACCTGCAGTCAACACAGAAGCTGCTTAATCAGATTTAATTCATTTTCCATTTTCCAATACAAGTAATGTTTTAAAAGACCTGTAGCTGTGTTGTTGTTTAACATATTTGAATATTACTGCAGTAAGGTAATAATTGGAATTATTGTGAAATGTATTTTCATTTTTCATTAAACTCTGGCTTTAATCATATCTAGAAAATCATGAAGTCAGAAAGAAAATGATTTAGCCTTTTTAATGTTTTAATTTTTGTCTTTTTTACATTACTTTTGTATTTTTTACATTGTATTTTGTAATTTTCTGTTCAGCTTCTTGCATCTGTTAGAGTAAGTAAATTTAAAAAAGAAATAATAAAGTAGCCTATTCATTGTGAAGAAGGTCAGTGGAAAAGGCTTTTTTCAGGTGGATTCAGAAATTTGCTTAATCCACTTGACCTTCAGTGATTTCTAAGTAAAAGGCAGTTGACATCAAATCACAATGGGTTTGTTTCATTGTTGCAGGTGTATGACCATCAGTACAAAGCTGTGGTAGATGGTGTAGAGACTGACAGTATGATGGAGATCGACCCCGGTCAGCACATTGAAATCTTCAGAATGGGAAATGGTAGTGATGAGGTGCTTGAGGTGCATGACTTCAAAAACGTAAGTAAAGGTTGAATATATCTGTATAAACCGCCAATCTGTGCTGAAAACCTCATGCTGTAATTGTGTCTCTTCAGTAGTGGAAGGATTATGATGTTCATGTCATGAAATTTTCAAAGCAATAGTTGACCTCATTTATCCTTTTTTTGCAATCATATTTTTTGTCTTTTACAGTATTTTCTACTATGAATCGTCCCAGAACAAAACTAGAAGTGAACTCAGTGGAACCCAGACCTCCACCAAGACCCACAGTGCACACTTCCAACATATCTGGATCCACACCCAAATCCATCATATTTGACTGAATATATTCAAGGGATTTAATAACACTTCACTACATTTAGGATGGAACCCCAGGTCACAAGATTAATCCGTTCCGGGATCAATCTTGTGAAATGATAAACTCGTGAGCCAGGCCCGGTTTTCCCATAAGAATACATGTAAAACCAGTTAATCCATTCCAAGGCCCAAGAAAACTCCCATATATACACACCCGTACATGCATGTAAGGTATCTGGAAAAGAATGTTTATTCATTATTATTAATTATGTTAATTATCTGAAAAGGAATGCATGAAATTAGTTCTAAAAATTATTTATAATGACATGTTACCTATTATGGGGTTTTTTCTCACTGTAAAATGATCGAGCGGTGGTTGTACTTTTATAACACTGCTTTAATGCATGAACTCTGGGCCTGAACAGGCAGGGAATAACATGACAAGATGTGGCTTCTAACTCCCACAGCCGTAAAGTGGCTGCTGCAGTAAAGTGTCTCAGTGACATAAAGCTGCAACGTGCAGTAGCTTACTCTCTTAAAGCTGTATATGACCCTCACCACTAGCATCCTTCTTAGGTCCCATGACGAAAAAACACAAAATGAAGCACTATTTCAGGTGAAAAAAAACACAAATATGAAGCACAATACAGCGTGAGTTTCACATCTACATTTCCAGTCGGTCGGTCGCTCTCACTCCCGTGAACTATATTACTTGCAATCTGAGTTTTTGCTTATGAGCTGGTACAAAATTTTGCCTGATGTCTTCCTCGTAACCCGAAAAATTTGTATGCCAAAGCACTCGTAACCCTGGGTTCCAGTGTATTTGTAAAATTACAGATGTAGGTTTTGTTTCATGCAAATGGCCACTCATTTATTGTTCCTTATTGCCTTTTAATTAATATTCTAACTTTGTCACTTACAAAACAAACAAAAACACACCAAAAATGTCAAGAAATGTAAGTGCCATACATCGTTGCTCACATCTTTGAACGTACTGGTGGACAGTGGGTGCTAATAGTTTCTGCTGCTGTAACGGAGAGAGGTTGGAACCTGTTTCTGAGGTGCAAGAAGTGGATATATCACTCCTGGTTTCTGACCGTTAACGTTGTCAACCAGGTTGTGGTTGGTCTGCTGTTGTTCCACCAGTGTACTATAAGTGCACTATTGTGGAGTGATGGACTTTTACTGCTTTGGAAGCTTGTCTGGTGGACTATCCTACCTCCAGCGTTCCATTGACATGATCCCGGTCAGGTTGCCCCAGTCAAGGCATTCTTATATTCTTCTTTTTATAGGGCTGGGCGTGTTTGACATTTGGGATTGGTTGCAAAGGCATTGTGTGTTTTTCCCCAAAAGTGTGTTTTAAGACACAGGACTGCTCACGATAATCAGTCAGGTGTGACCAAATTCCACATGCTGGGAATTATCATAAAACCGTACATGCATTTGAACAACTAGTTTTACTAATTAAGAAAACTCTTCTCAATCTGGGACACAAAACAGAGTGGTGCATTATTAAAACCATTGAGTATACATTAAAAATATCATCGATATGTCACAACCGTTCATTTGCTCAGCTTTGGTGGTAGAGACAAGACTGTGGTTCTATTTGTTACTGCACAACACATTAAAAATACTGTTTTTTTACTTGGATTTATGTCAAATAGGAGATATTCATAGAAACCCTTTTCCTACATACAAATAAAGATTGATTGATTGATTGATTGATATCAGTGATTTTATTCACCAGGATCCAAACATTATTCACTAAGAAGTTACTGAAAATGTTGAAAAGAAATCATGTCTCGTAATTTTAAAGAAAATGATGAAAAACTCCTGGTTCATATAAATGAATCCATGCCAAAAGTTAATGGGTTATTTCTTTGTCCAATCTCTTCCCTTCCATTAAACTCTGTGGAAATCGGGTCAGTAGTTTTTCCAGAATCCTGCAGATAGACACCAAAACAACAGACACTCATGAAAACATAACCTCGTTGGCAGAGGTAACAATGAAAATCACTCAGAAAAAAATATACTTCAAAATCCAAGCTTCAAAACCCAAGCTTTTAAAATACCATATATACTGTATGTATATATCATGTTGAGAGCACAGATAATTGTAAAGTGCACACACTGCTGCAGAGAAAGACTCCTTTTTCTTTCCCTCTAATTTTACACTAACTTCTTTGTATCCAAGAGACAAATACAATTAAGGGACTCATCTCTATTTGTTTCTCGCACCTTTTTCAACTGCAATTTTGTGCCCAGCAGAACTCATTAACTTACCTTTCATTTCTAAATGTTGCTCAAGTGTGCAGCAGGTTACACTGCAGCACCTTGGCGATGGGACCTTGCTGCTTGACTGGGTAATGAATGTTCTTAGCCTTGTGCCATTATTTACTCTGAAATGTTGGATTGCAGGGCTGACCGTTACAGGATAAACCTCATCCTGAATAAAAACTCACATTGAGTTGTGATTGTTTTTCAAACAATGGTCTTTGTGAATCTAAAATGGCTCTATGATGGAAACAGCAGTGCGCCGGAAAGCTTTAACTTCTGCAATCAATCTTCCCATTTCTTTCACCCGAAACAGTGTGCGTGTCAGTCGCTCACCCTTACATCCACACATGGAAACACATATGCCTGTTACTTGTTTCACTTCCTGTTTGTTGAGCCTATGCCCTCAGGAGATTTGTTTGATTCAGTGCTACACCACAGAAGAGTAAGAAACAAGTGAGGGAGTAGAGTAATGCAAACCGTATTGTGAATTTGAAAGGAACCAAACTGCACACACAAGTTACAGTAGCTTATACTAAGTGGTAGCTGTGCGCTGATGTAAGACGTGATTTTTTTTTAATACTAAACAAAAAAGGTTGCATGTTATTACTCAGACCAAAGCCATCTCTGAAACAATCTCATCAAGCCCGAGGGCTGTGTGAGGAATGGAAAATGAGGGGATTATGCCACCAGGACTGTGGACCATGGGCAAAATCCACTTACCATTGTTTCCAAGCAATAGTGGACTCATTTTAAATGGGAAAGAGGAAAAAAAGAGAGAAAAATCTATCTTTAGAGAGAACCACCAGAGTAATTTTTACATTAATTCATAATAGACACAGCTAAACAAAGCCATATTTAGGAAAATTGGCCTTAACCTTATCTGAAAGTCAGAGTTCAGTAACCACAAATGACAGCATGTACTGAACCACAGTGGAAAACCTTTGTTGTTTGGTACAGTATGCAATTTGCTAAGTACATTTTGTGATTAAACCTAAACATAGTCAATATAACAAATGACCTGTAGTCCTATGTAACCATTACACTTTGGCTGAAAGGCCTAAAATTATAATCAAGTGCATCAATTTAGTATATTTAAAAGAAAAAAAAACAAAAGGTTTATCCAGTGTTGGCATTCATTTCATACAAACGTGCTAACACAAAGAACATATTAAATGCTTTTTCGAGCTCTGTACAGTCTGTGATGTCTCCTTTTTAGACAGTACTTAGTGAAGTGAGGATGTGTTGGTCTGAGGGGAATTTCAAAACAAGAGGAGGGGGGAGTGAAAAACAAGCTAACCTTTGTTTCTCCTACTCTACACTGCACTGCGTTCTTTTCTCACAGCATATAATACGGAGGCAACACAAATCCCCTCCAGCATCCATTCACCCCAAGTGTTCTTGAAATCTGTAAGAAAACTACAACTGATGTTGAGCATGGCACCGATCTGACTGCGCTTCCCAGGTGATAACGGAAGCTATTATAGACTTATTTTAAGACCGAAGTGGAATCAGATATGTTGATTATGCTTAAATTTAGTTAATGTGATAACAGTATGCTTTAGATTGTCTGCATTTGTTCAGATAAAATAATGTTCCAGCTCCATTTTAGACAATTTCTCCTCATTTAGAGTGTGCAAGATGTGCCCTTTTAAATAGAGAAAATTGCTGCCGATTTTCAAGCATCAATTCAAATGAAATCTTCTTGCATGACTTGAAATCTTTATCCACACAAGCTGAATGATACATGTTACAATTTCTATTGCGTTTTTTTTTCCAGACAGAGATGAGTATCTTGCACACGGCTAGGCCGTGTGGATATCTTAACATTGTCTCTAAAAATGGCATTGCTTTTCCATTTCTCATCCTTGTGTTAATGTGTCTTTCTTCATTTTCTGCTTGACCGACCCCTGTAATCATTGTATCTCATCACAACATTGTCCTCTCCTCTTCTGCAGCGGCTCACCAATACAGTACACTCAAATTAAAAAGAGACTCATCACAATAAAGCCCGGCATAAACATTATGCTTGTGTGCTTGAGACTATTATGGCTCCATCCTTTTTTCCGCACAGACGAAATTACATGAAGTAGATTATGACAGGCATCACTTTGTATCATGTCTGGTGCGGCTGGTGTCTGGTTTTCAGACTGACAGTGCCACTGAAAATGCAGAAATGGCACACACATGGTCAAGTTAATGTATTCAAAGGAGATGTCATGGCAATCACTGTGTTACTGTAATTAAATTTAGATCGAATCAAGTCCATTTTCATGGTACAGCTCTAACAATTTTCAGTTGATACAATTTTAAAGCAGCCATGGCAGATGTAGATCCTGCTGTCTGTTCTAATGTAGTATGCTGAATGAGCAGCTCTCCTCTGCAGAAAATAAATTGGATACAATCTGATCTCCTGAAAGTCTTTGAGACTCATTCCGGCAGAATATCTTAGATTAACAGAGAATGGCAGAGAGAGAGAATTAACAGATCTTTCTTGCCTATTGAGCTCTGTGTGTCGGACTGAAAAGAGCTACAGTCCACATGGTAGAGTATCATCAGTGCAGCTGAAGAGAGTGACTTCACACTTGACTGCGCAGATTAAGAGAGTGACAGGGACCTATGACTGGCTAATTCAATGGGGGCACTCTCTGCAGAAAACACTTCATTCTCAACAATGTCACTTGGCTCTGCCATGTGATATATCCTGCGATACAGCATTGGTGGAACACCCCCACCTTTTTACCTCCATTCAGCTTGAAAGCAAGAATTGTGTTGCAAGGGCCAAGTGGTCATCAATTTTACAGCATGCTAAAAGAAAAAAAATAGGAAAAAACATCAAAACATACCTTTTCTCACTCATTAGGTTTTAACTTCTCCGACATTTTTAAGAGCTTTGAGTATCAGCAAAAAGCTGAACATTTAAAATGACCCAGTGCTTATGGATACACATCACAGAAACCTAATGAATGATACATATGTCTGAATATCTAAGTATCTCTTCATTTCTTTTTCTGTTTTCAAAGGGAATCACTGGGATCCGTTTTGCCAAACATCAGAGGTGCTACATCAGAACTCAAACTCGGAAACTACCCACAGCGACAGAGGTGGAGGCTGAGGACACAGAGTTACTGGTATGCCTCCTCCCTCAGCTGTCTGTACCTCAGACTCTCTGTAGTCCAACAGAAGCTGTCATGCATATTGTAGAGCGATAACCAGAGTAGAGCACAGAGAGCACCACGCAAATCCTCAGTCTGTCCATCTTATTCCATCTCCCCCGCCCCTCTCACTGAAGAATAAACTGGGGTTTGCAGTGTCTGTGAAACTGTCAGAAAACTGCCCACAAACTTATAGCCTCTTTGTGGCTCACATCAAATGGTGTTTGCTGTCAATCTTGAGCCAATATTAATTTTTAATCATCTCTTCCAAAGGCTTTACCCAAATAGCCTAAAGGGGGAAGGGTGCAAGAGAGGTTTGAGGGAGAAGTAAGCCATTAAAATGGTATTTTTAAGAGATGTTTTCTTTGTAAAATTCACGAGGCTCCTCTCCAAGTTTAGATTGATTCATTTTACTTCTCTGGGTCTTACAGTTGTATGTGAACTTCAGCAAAAGGAATGGAAAAAAATTCAATCAATCAAAATTCCCAATTTTTTCAGTGTCACAGTGCAATTCAACTGAGTGGGCCGCATGTTCAAAGAGAAAATCCCTATTTCAAACATCTCCACTGCTAGCATGCTCTCATTTACATTTCACATTGTAGCAAAGAAGAAGTAGCTGGCACATATCTGACGCTCACTGCTCGCTGCTTCATTTTGAAAACAGAATAAGCCAATTGTCAGTCCAAGCAAAACCGAGGGACTGAGTTTTAACTTTAAGAACACAAGCTGTTACACCCAAAAACCAAACGCTGTTTTGTTTTTTCCTCTCATCTTCATCATGTCTGATCCATGAGTACAGATTCTAATTGCCAAGACAGCACCATATGCCCATGCCATTTCTGTCTTTTTTGAGCACACTGAAGCCTAATTGGCTTAATTCACAGCTCCAAAGTGAATTATCGAAGACCAGGAAAGTGACTAGAATTTATACCAGTAGTTTAAGAAACCTTTTTATAATGGTCATGGGCAAAAAAGTTGATCCTGTACCCAGTTCACTCGAAACCATATCAAAATGTGTTAGCAAGCTGTGTTTATATAAGTTTCAATACTAATGCAACCCCGTCTTCCAGAAATTAACTTAATTTCCAATTCATTTACAGATATTTGGGTTAAGTATGAGAATAAAGGAATTGTACAAATTTTGTATTATATGACAGTTGTTTTTGTCACAAAGTCACTTTCACACATGACAGTCTGAAGGACTTAAATTAAGGTTGGGGAGAGAAAGTGGTTTTGCTTGAAGGTGCAGTGTGTACCTGCAGAAATGATATACAGTACTATATTGTATTCATACCTAAGTCTTCATAGTGTGCAATAACATGAAAATAAGACCTGTTGTGTATTTGTTACCTTAAACTGAGCAGTTTCTATCAGCGGACAAGGTGGGTCCCCTTCCAAAGAGTCCACCATGTCTCCACAGTAGCACTCATCCAGGGTGTACCCTGCCTTCGCTCAAGTCAGCTGGATAGGCTCCAGACCCCCCAGGCAATGTAACATTCTCCACATTTTTGGAGGATATTTAGGTTGCTACAGTTTAGATTCTTACCACTAGATGTCAGCACATTTTAATCAATGCACCTTTAAATGTAAATACAGTATGTCAGTGCCTCTTGTTTCATGCCTCTGGCGTCTTTTGACCTTCTCCTCTTTAGCTAACCTTTACCAAGTGACTTGACATACACATCATGTTTCAGTGCTCCAGGCGCATTTTCTATTACAAGACTGAATATTGTTGGCAGACAAATGAGTGTTCTTAATATGTATTTTGTATCAACATTTTTAAAGTTTTCTCATGATGCCAAGCTGGCATTATTTTTAATACATTTTATTGTACTTTTTAATATTATTTCTGGGAGACACTACATTGTTTACTCCATATGTGTAAAATGTGATAGAAATGTATTTTTTGTCAGGGAACATCCCTACAGTGCTGTGACTGCCTATAGTGACCCTTTCTCAGGACCCCACAAAGCATGTCCTCAAATCAAGCTGCAGCCCGTGATCTGTGTTCTGTGAGGGTGTACTCACACTGGCAGTTCGTTCCGCGCCTGGGCGCGTTTCACACCTTTAGCGCGGATCATTTTAGTAAT
>JAQQAE010005964.1:0-17126 GCA_029823295.1 Pseudamia nigra
TAACGTCTGGACCCAATTTTAAGGGCCGAGAAAGTAGATCAGGCTGCTTGTTGAATTTTATTCTACTTCAGAAATGTCATCATACTGCTGAAGGTTAAATTCATCTGTGTACACTTTTTTTCCCCAACTTTTATGATGACTTTGCAAAGCCTGTGATTATTATTTATTTACTTTGTTCTTTTTGTTTATTGGTGTCCAATTCTTGATGCAATGCAACAGTGATTGACACTGATCAGTTTTTGAATTTGATACGAATATTCTGTTGATGTAAAGTACAACGTGTCTCATAAAATAAAAGTTATTTTTGCATCAGATGCTGTTTTTTTCTTGTTTGTGCCAATTCCTCAGTGTATAATAATTACAATTAAATTCTAATTATGATGATGATTCTTATCATGTGGAACCTATGTCTTGATAACAAAAATGTAATAAATTAATTATTTTATTTTACATGTATTAGTTATATTACAGTAGCTTATGTACCCGAACCCTACTTTATGACTTTCTGTTTTTTCAAAACTTTTTGGATGTTGATCAGTAATTTGTAAAATATTGTAACTAATGACTTATGAAACATCAACGATTTTACCTGATTAGAATAATTTCTTGTGTGACTGGAACGTTTAAAGTCTTTTCGGGGCTGTCTGCACCGACGGCTACCGAACTACAGTGTGACGTCTTCAGACGTAAGATGGCGGCCTAGTTTGCCACAACAGGGGCAGAGATGTCCACGCAGTGTGTCCCTTAAAACTCTCGCATTTTAAACAGACCATAAAACCCAACGGAAGCAGAAAAAGCAGCACGTCTCCGTGGATTTTCACCATTTTCTTATCACCGAATAATCACCACTTTGGACAAAGTGTTTGCATTTCCTGGTTCGCCGTCGTGACGTTTATTCCGCTTCCGGCGCACGGGCGTCCACAAAGGACGGTCCGCCCAGCCAGCCGCGTGCGCTCGGTTGCCGCGCAGCGTTTAGCGACAAAAACACCACCCGTTTCTGTTTCTGACCCAAGTGTCGACTTGTCATGGAGACGTTAAACCGGCTCATGTTGGAGTATCCGGGGTTAATGTACAGCGGAGTCGGCGCCACGGCGTTCGTGGCGGGCGGAGCGCTCATTTACAGATATGCCACCAGGTAACGTAGTCCGAGCGGGTCCGCGTGTCCACGGAACTCCGTTACACGTCAGGAAATGTTCTCAAATCCACGGCCACTGCACTAAGTTTTCGTAACGGGGACGTAGTTGTCGGTGACGTGGAGCACAGCGATAGTTTCGTCGTCGTTTGTGAGCGAAAGCCCCCGCTAGCCGCCGTGCTAACAGCTGTGCTAACCACCGGGCAGATAGTTTGACAGTAACGTGACGCTTATGTTCAGCGATTCACTGCCAAAAAAAATAAAAGTAAATAAATAAAATTGTTTTCCTTGTGTCTGCGAAACTTTCCAAATCTGTCTCTTTGCAAAGGATCGCGGCACCGTTTTGTTCAGACTTCGCGCTGTTTTGTTCGCGTTGTGGCTGATTCAATCATCGCGAGGCCATATGTTGTACTTTTTATTTATTTTGTTTGTTTGCTTTACACACTATTTTTGTTTTACTTCATCTGATTTTCCTTTTCGATACAGACTCGACACAATGAGTTCAGTCTTTGTCCCTTTTTGATTTGTGGATTTTAAAGAATTTGTACTTTGCAGCCCTAGAATGTGCCACATGTGTCTTATGGGCTTTGCATTGGAAATGTGTTGGACCTGCACTGGAGACAGTTTGACTCCCTGAAACCATCCCACCTTAAACAAACACTTGTATTTATCATTTGAGTTTCCGCAGAGACGTATGTCATTCTGCTTCTTGTTCTTTGCAGAAAGAAGCCCACCCATGCTTACGTAAACTGCTGGTTCTGCAACCAGAACACAGTGGTGCCCTATGGAAACAGGAACTGCTGGGACTGTCCGACTTGTGACCAGTACAACGGCTTCCAGGAGGTGTGTTCTACTCGACTGTCGATTCCTTCCTGAAAATTTTAAGTGTCCCCTTTTTGCCACTGATTTTAAACTGTGTACGTTCTTGTTTTCTCATCGTCTTAGAACGGAGATTACAACAAACCCATCCCGGCTCAGTACAACGAACATCTGAATCATGGCGTGTCTGGGAGTCTTCCCGTATCTGAAGCACCCAGGACTGTGCAGTGGGTCAACTGTCAGATGCTGCTCTGTCGAAAGTGCAATAACAACCAGACAACAAAGATCAAGCAGCTGGCATCATTTATGCCAAGAGATGATGTGAGTACTTGATCTTATTATTATTATTATTATTATTATTGATTAACTGTGATTAAATGACTCACATTGTTGCTTTTCGTATTGCAGGAGAACTACGACGAGGAAATTGAAGCCTACAAGCACCACTTGGAGCAGATGTACAAATTATGCAGGCCGTGTCAGGCAGCAGTGGAGTACTACATCAAATACCAAAACCGCCAGCTGAGGCCAGTGCTGCTAAACCATCAGCTTCACCGGAGCCGAGACTCGCCGAAGGCTTTCGTAAAGGTCGGTACAATCCGGAACCAGAGGCCTGACGGATGAAATGTGAACGTATATCTGTGTCTGTGCAGCTTATTGGAAGATGAGCAGGCAAAATACAGAATGTTGCATCCATATATGTAAAGGCGTGTTTCCAGAAGTCTTTTGTGGAGATTAAAAATGTATTTCCTATATAATGTCAGACTGCATGTTTTCTTCAGGCTGCTTTGTTCGTGGTGTAGTTTTGCTCCTCGTCTTGATCTGCAGTTTTCTACTGGACATCATTTCCACTACATTGCAGATTATTAGGTTTGAATGTCACTGTGAGGCAAATCTTTAGTCTTGCGTCGTAAAAGTCTGTGTTTTATCTTGTTAACGTCACGCTTGCGGGTTTCTTATGTGAACGAGTTCAAACTGAACTGGTGATCCAGTCAGTCCAGAATGAAGTGTTGAAAGCCAGATCAATCAGGAAAAAAAACAGCCTCGTCTCTGACTGTTATTGTGTAGGATGGGTTCGATCAGTGTTGTAGAGATTTTTAAAGTCTACCAGACCACATATGGTTGTGTTTTCCCCATTCATTCCAGATGTAATTACATCACGTAATGCGTACTGCATTTCTTTGAGGTGAAAGCACACGCGTGTAGTGCTGTTCGTTTCACGTTGTCTGCAGAACAAAGTGTCAACCGTTTATGCTCATCCATTTCCATGCATATTGGAATGTCAGGATCCTCAAACCTCGTCTCTTCCTACAGAGCCCCCCCTCCATGTCGTCTCCCCCTGGAGTCGTACTGCTGAGGTTCGTCGCTTTCCTGATATGTGCTTTCCTACTTGGTGCATTGCTCTACGAAGACGGGGTCCAGCCTGCTTCTCAAAGCGGACCACAGACGTTGAGCGGCGGGGTTGTTCCTCCAAAGCCTCAGGCCTTCAACGGATCTACCCCTGACGAGGAACGCGACAGAGCTGTGCCTGTCTGGCAGAGTCTGCTGGGACTCCTTCCAGATGAGATCATTGAAAAAGCCAAGTTAGCGCTGAAGTGTGGAAAAGGCAGTCAGATGGCCGTCATCTCTCTGGGGCTGTTGACTTGTCTCACCAGTATCTTTTTAGCAGGACCTGGCAGGTAAGCATTCACTGGCTTTATTTGTATCGAAAGGTTGCCTAGATAATGCATCCTGCCCAGCACTGTATGTCCCTGATACATGGGGAGGACAGAACGTATATGGGCCTAAACAGACCCTGATCATTTACTTTTCCTTAATTCAGTCCAGAAAACACACAAATTCAACAACTTGCACAAGTGTTGTAACTGTTGCTGTTATGAGTGAAACTACTGCTCAACATGGTGTAAATTGACTTATTTTCTTCACCCTGTATGTGAAGATGAACCCTGAACGGACACCTTGTTTATTGTTCCTCAGGCCATGCGGCGGGACACCTGTCAAAATGCAAGTGTCCCAAAGCAAACTCGCAGAGGCCAGATCCGTCTGTGGAGTCGAGCGCCTCTTGACCTCATGACCTCAAACCTTGAGAGATGTTCAGATCACCCGTGAGACTGCTTGTTGACCACATCGACCCTGGCTATGTCCTTTTTATCGAGAGGATCAACAGCACTCGGCACTTTTTCACAATCTTTTAATGAAATTTAAACCCTTGAATTTGATGCAGTCATATTAACAGTGTTGACCCAAAATAAAATACAACAGTGGAGCTGATACCAAACACTGTGCAAGTACAGGCCTAGAACCCCAAATCAGAAAAGGCAAATTTTCTGTGTATATACTGATGAAATGATGGCGCACGTCATGCCATTCGTTCTGTCAACTCAAAACTCTAACATGCTTCTTCTGAACCAAATCACTTGTTCACATCAGCTGTTAAAAATCCTTGTTTGTGAACAATTGTTAATCATTTTTATGTTAACTGCCCCTGTCCAGACTATTTCCATTCATGTAACAAACCAGAATCTGAGGAATGATCAGCTGTTGTTGATCAAGCCTTGAAAGTTAGTGCTATTAATTCCTACGAGTGTCCCAAGTTTTCTTGATTAATTACAACCCTCGCTGTCTGCTTAAAAGCAGAGTTGGAACACATTGTGCTACCATACCCCTGCGAGCATTATTTGAACAGTATTGTACTGCGGCAAGCATTTAGTTGGAATAATGGCAAAAAGAAGGTAATGAACAGAGGTGAAGAGAGGTCAGGTCATCATAACACTTAAAATGTAGCTCTTTCCTACAGAGAAATTGTGAAGAAAGCCAAGGTGTTGGTGAGTAGGTTCCTTCGCTATCAAAAGAAGCACTGAGAAACTTGAGGAAACTGACACGAAGAGGTCCGACAGAATTTGAAGACGGGTTTCTGAGAGTTAACTGCTTGTGTGATAGGTGGCTCACAGGACAACAGCTTAACAGTGGCTGCAGTAACGGTCTCAATTCCACCTGTGAAGAGAAGACTTGGAGCTGCTGGGTTTTTTCAGTGTTATGATGGCCTCTCTCTTCCATTGTTTTTGTTCATTTTTCTCGCTATATTTAGTGCACCAAAAAGCTTTCCGCGGTGCAGTACTGTTGAAATAATGCTATGGTACCACAGTGTGTTCCAACCAGTGGGCAATGACTCGGGGTGTTCAGTGAGTCTGATGCGGAAGTAACATGAACATGTAATATCATTTAAGTTCTTTTACACGGAGCAGTTTGTTTTTTGTAAAAGTGTGCAAAAGATGTTAAATAATATTAGAAGAGCCAAAGGAACCTAATTGGATTATGAAGTTGTAATACCTCCGCTGGGGCACCGTTCATGATTCCCATAGTTGCATTGGACTTCTCTGTGAAAATACTAAGCAAATACATTTTTGTCATGAGTCATCATGGTCTCAAACGTTTTATTTGGACCCTGTAAGAAGTGAAATGGTTGTCCATCTTTAACTTTTTGCTCTGTTAAGATATAACAGCAAATAATCTGACAAATCATTGCCGTGCTGGGGTTTGATTGACATGTCGCTATGGTAACGCGACTTGTCAGGGAAGTCGGATCAATTTGGACTTTTTGTATCTTCTGTTTATTTAATATGGGCATGGTTTTACCCGAGATATTCTCAGGTAAGTGACGGCACGTTCGGGGTTGAGGTAACGGCAGGTACGGTTGTTCCCGGTAACGTCTACATTTTAAATTGTCAGTAATACAGATGCGGCAGATGAAGGTACACAAGCCTAGAGCGACATCTAGCCGCTAGCAGTGTGACAAACACCCTATACCCGAAATTCTTTAATATACAAGTCGCTCCCCTAGCCAGACTATGCAAAAACCGCGACTTCTAATCTGGAAAATGCGGTAATTGCACCGTCTTTCAAGGCTTGATCACCCTCCACTGGTGCAGGCCTTTTTGTGTAATTCTGAAATGTGCATTATTTTTCAGTTTTGGGTAACTGTAACTTCTTCTTTAACCTCTGGCAATTCAGCACTTACTTTGGTACCATTTCAAAGCTGTTGATTGAACTGCTTGAATTTCTACAAAAGTTTAATTTAAAACAAAACCAAGCTCTCAGAGTCGACATGTTGCTGTTGTTGCAGGTTGAGGAGAATCGATGCCGTGGCGTCTGTTCTGTGGTTCTTCATCCTGTGTCTCGGCTTGGCTCAGAGTTTCTTCACACTTGCCACAGACTGGATCGACACGGCAAAGCTCGGTGGCATCTGTGTCTGTTGCCTCGTGAGCTTTGCTGCTGCTGTGGCAACTCGCAAACCCCCCGGTCTACGAAGAGCCAGATACCGAAGGTCAGAATCAGAGCAGTAAAGTTCACGTTGTGCTTTAAAAGTAGATTTGGATGAAATTCTTGTGGTTTTGTATTTGTTAGTTAAAAACGTACCATCAGCCCTCCAGAACTCTACCTACACTTTAAACTGGTCCACTTTCTACAGACCTGTTGAGGCTCAACACTACGGATTACAGTGTTAACACAGTGGATGTTACAGCAATAGTTCCATCACAAACCAAAAATATTTTCACTCTTCTCATGGTAAAATGGTGCAGAAATAAAGGCCTGCTATTGGGACAGTTGAACGATGGCGGTCAGCAGCTTGGGCAGCTACAGAAGTGACAGGATTTGAACTTGGCATGCAGGAGCTCATATTGGGGACAAAAAAATGACAATTTGAAAATACACACTTTCCTTTGGAAGCTCTGTTTTCTTGGTTGAAATTAAAAAAAAAAAAAGAATCAGATTGATGGGCCTGCTGCTGTTGTACGACCCTACGTACTTTAACTACCAGGTGAAAACTTCGGAGCTCCCGTGTTCAGCCACTGACATGAGCAGCTGCAGTTGGTCGTTACAATCGTTCGTCGTGACGTTCACCCTCCTTTTGGCCTGGGGGTCAGTACAGGGAACGCAGGTCGCCTTGTTCTTGTCTCGTATCATGAAAGGTAATTTTGCTCCCATTGTCCAAAAAACGATCACGCATTCCAGCTTTATTTAGCAACAGAAAAGCGTGGGATGCAAAAGCCCAGCAGGTTTAAGCAGATTGTCAAAACACCAGTGTTGATGGACTGTAAAGAATTACTGTCAGCCTCAAAATATGAATCCTAGCGACCCAGGATGCAGTGCTTTCTGTAAAGCGCCACAGGTGCTGGACCCATTTAAAATGAGCATCAGTGGAATGTGAAGGTTTGAGTGTTTGTTTATTTGATGACACCATCTGTATGATTTCTTTGAAAAGCAGATATTATGACAAAGTGGGGGAACTTCAGGTCATATCGCCTCATGGAGAACAGAAAAAACATGGTTATAGTGGTTTTGATGGTTGCAGCCAGCTTCTAAATGTTATATTACAACAGTTGTCATGACTGCCCTCCATGCAGCAGCTGAACACAAAACTTTGTTACTGCTCTTATATGTCGTAGTGTTACTTCACAATGCAGTCTAAATCATGAGCAAATGATTTTATTGCAAATTTACCCACTTTTTTCACATCTGAACATCAAAATTATTATGAAAATAATGTAAACAAGGTAAATATGAGGAATTGATCATGTACTTTATCAATAATATTTGCATTGAAAATGAATTGTCAAGGTGTCTGTGTTGATAAAACTGTATGTGGACTGCAGAACATCTGTTTACTAATATACATTATATGGTTTTAGAATATTCTCACTTTGATCTGACCTGTATTAATTCATTTTAACACAACTAATATCTCAGTAACCATAATGTGTGATGGACTGGCCTCAGGTTGAAACCCACAAAAATACTAAACATACCAGATAAAGCATGGACCTTTTATTCCTTCTAGTCCAAAGATATGATTGTACGCTATGTTCTGTTTAATTCTTTTGTCCGTATCTAATTTTTAATGCATGCAGTACTAATATATGAAGGCATTTCAGGCTGCACTGAGGATAAAATGGCAAATGTATTCTTTTATTCTTATGCCAAGAAGCTTTTTGCGTAATTTCCTAAAGGTATTCTTCTTTAGAGTAAATTTAATCTTGTATTTAAAAGGGGAGATTGTGAGAAAACGACACCGGCGCTGAAGCCTGAGTGTGATGGAACAAAGTGGATGCTGATGCCTTTTGATTCTTTTTAACCCAGTGTTTGGATGGTGGCTGGATGCCGTCGCCTCAACATCATGTTTATCACAAATTGAATCCCTAAAACTGCTTGAGAAAGAAACGGTGTAAATAGTTTGCGACATAAGTCACGTTCTCCTCCTATGAACTGAATACATTAGTGTATAGATGGATATTTCCATTTGCTGATGCTCTGGGCTGAAATATTAAAGAGACCATTCAGAGTATTTAAAGTGGGGGTGTATGAGGCGCGTATCCATCGTCTGTGTTTACCTGGTCAGCTTTTTATGTGTCTGAAATATCAGATTTGCATTCAGCTTCTTTGCCGGGTCCAAAATAAGGCAGTAATAACGCAGTGATTAGTGATAATTACCTGATGTCTGGTTTTCATCACAGTGACCCCCGTTCGTCCATCGTGAGGGTCCGCTCCCAGGCTTCTTGTAGCTGCCTGGGCTTTGTCGCATCTCAAAATACGAATAAGTGCAATTACTGTAATTAACTTGCCGTAGATTGATAAAGTGGCAAAAATATGAAAAAAAAAGCATCCGTAGTTTCTCCGGTTTCTCGAATGAAGGTCTGTTAGTATGAGACGGGGTTTTACCAGAGGTCACGTTGCATTTCATAGTGAGGAGTGGGCGCCAAACAAAAACATGCGCTACATTCTTAAATCCATTCACTGCTTGATACTGGTTTGACAAACTTAAGTCACAAACACCACCACCTGGATTAATTCCAGCCAAGTTGAACCAGTTCATACATCTGAGACCTTTCTTTTTCATATCCCCATCTTAAAAGTCAATAACACCAAATTTAATTCTAGTGCATATTTCTGATGGGTGTTAATGGCAAAAACTTGTACTTGTATACAGATAAATTAGGGTTTTGGCTTCTCTTTCTGGCCTCACTTGCCTCATTTCAGCATCAGCGTGAACATACAGTACAGATTCTGTGACTTGTTTAGCACATAATTACCGAACCGTGGAAAATAATTCAGTTTAAGTACATGCAGACCTACAGCAAGCAAACACACAGTAAAATCTCGTAATATTTACTCTTATTTTGTATATTTTTAAAAAAGGCCACTTTGCAGGGTACAGTTAAAAACGCCAGACTTCAGTGGAACTTCTCTACTCACCTACTCGGCGTATTAGTAGAAATAACCACACTTTACTTGACTAACTAAGCTACGCTGTTATTTACACACCTTCTCTCTAAGCGGTTTCTTTATTTTATTGTCCGTTAGTACTGACGACATCCAACCTGTGACGGGACACATTTGGAAATGTACTGAACAAAAAAAAGTGTTAAAAAAAAGCCAGATGATGTTTTTTATTATTTTAGATTGTCCAAAGTAGACGCGTTGAGCTTTGAGGACATCGGCTGCAGAGTCAATGGTCCCATTACTGTCACTACAACTACTGTACAAATCTATATTACTGCAAGAAACAGTCTGTCAATTTAGAAAATCTCAAATGTTTTTGTGTCCAGATGCCTTCAGTATTAATGTACAGTGTTGCAAATAATAAAAATAAAGAATAAAACACTGAACGCTAAGGTTCGTCCAAACCTTTGACTGGTAGAGTAACAGTTGCATGTGCCAGTATTTTACCTCTTACCCATTTATTTCCATTAGTTATCTTTTTTAATATGTAGCTTTTATTTGTGACTGTATTAGAGGAAAGACTTATTTCTTACAATAATGTGAAAATATCCTGACCCATCATTTAAGGTCTGAGCTGATGGTGAAGCAGTCCCAGGTTGTATTCGGTGGCGAAGGCACAGTGTGTGGTTATGATGTATGTCGTGCTGTTCTGTAACTGGAGTTCTGTTCTCAAACTTTTGCTGCATTTGTGTCAAAAGTGCTGCCACATGTACAGCATTAAAGATGCAGTTTGTCACGTTTAATGGAAGCCATGTCTGCGTGCGAAACCAGAGTGAAATTCCCAAGTTTTGATGCTGTGATTGGTTTAGCGTTTGGCTGAAATGCAAAGCCGTGCTACATTTTCCTTTCCTCGAGGCATCACATGACAAACTGCATCTTAAGCTCATGACAAAGATATTTCTGAATACTGCATCCTTCTTTGCCAAAGTTTTACATGCTGTGCTAAAAGTTTGTGTGAATGTTTGTAATGCTTTATGTGAGTGTTTTTTGGACAAATCCTGTATCTGATGAGCTATATGACCGCTGAGAAGCACTACATTTAAATCTGTGCGTGTCTACGATAACTTTTAGCTGCCAGATGCACTTAGAGCATTATACTGGTACTGCAAATATACCTTTTTTTTGATGGACTTTTAACAATATTTAACTACCTAATTCTAATGTAGTGAATGACTGTAAATGTTTTTACTGCACTGTGTTACTATAGAATGTAGCTTAAAAATGTGATTGCCACAGTTAACTGTTTTAGTCCTGTTTGTGCTGTAGAAACCCCTATATCCTATTACATAATTTTGCATTATGTACAAGCAACAAACACCCTGAACCTAATGTAGTCGTGTGTTTTAAAGCAAACTAAGGCTGCGGTCAAGCTACACAAAATGAGGCTGATTCCAACCCGATGGGGCTGACGTGCACGACCAGGGCGCATTTTATCTCGCGTAGCGTGATGCTGTGCTTGCCAAACCACATCTCGTTTGGGATGCCTCATGACACGGTTGGAAAGTAAACGCGTTGAATTTCACACCGTGGGTCCAAAACCTCCCTGGAGGCCGACCATTAGGACCATAGGTTGTTCTGCACTGCACAGCTGTAAACACAGACAAAAGATGAATTCAAGTCATTTGTATAACGTCTATCGTAATCCCAAGTTTATCTCTAGGTGCTTCACAAATCAAGGCCGTTGCCAGTGACCTCAATGTTTGACCTCCTCTTTCTTGTGAAGCATTAACGCGTTTTAGTGCCTCTTCGCATGGGTCAGAGTGGCTCCACAGATTCTGTTCTTCTCTGGGCTTTTCCCAGGACGACTCCAACTGATGGAGTTGGTATCTGTCAGGACTGCGTACGCTAGTGGACAGAAAAACCAATCAGGTTGTCACTTACTGGATGACATTTTGGAGCCAAAAACGAGATGTAGCTCTATTTGGATGAAAGATGGCAGAGCTACAGTAGTGTAGTGTCTTGTGGGTAACCGCTACCTTACTAACTCGATTAAACTTCATCAGATATTGACAAACAAAGTCATACTGCAGTGTTGGTAGCGTAAGCGCTGAACCGCAACCACCGCAAAGCGTCTGTCAGGGAAAACTGTTTTATTGAGTAAATGGAAGCTACAAAGGTCCGGCTGAGTCCAATTCTGCTAGTGAGTCAAATTAACCATAGCCCATCAATCGCATCCCACCATGGCATTGAGTTGTTGGGTTATTTACAATAATATCTTGATAACGGAGCAAAAAGTTGATAGGCCGCCAAATGATTTATTAGAGGGTCCAAATACAACATGATGATTTGTCATGATGACTCGCAACAATTTATTCACCTAGTTCTTTCAGAGAATAGTTCAGTGCAAGTCTATGGGAGTTGAGGCTTCTTGGAGCGCAATGAATGGCTGCCGACTTTCTTTCGTACTGGCCTCACTGCCCTCGTCCTCACCCGCTGGTATCCACACAGGTTGCCGGTACCGTACACCGCTTGGAGCGCCGGGGTTGAAAACTGCACATATACTCATGAGAATCATGAAGGTGTGTTTAAGTACTTTGCAGAACTGCGACTACATGAGATGCACTATTTTCATTCTGAATATTCTGGCCATAAGCTGTACATTATACTGCGCATCTGAAATTGAATTCAATCGGAGCATCAGGCTGAATGACGCGTTTCCATACCTTTTTTTCCTACCGTTGATCAATAACGCCGACGTGCTGTGATCGACGACCACATCAGTGAGGGCATGAGCAGCTTGTGTCCGTCCTGTCGTTTCTCCACAACACCAAACAAGTTCATGACTCCACTGAGAATGTTTAATCGGACACAATGATCCTCGTAACAGAAAACAAAGTTGTGTAGTCTGACCGCGGCCTAAGAAATCAAGTTCTGTCCACGATTTCCCGATGCCATACTTGAGTAGAAGGGGAGCTAAACCGCCAGGGTATGCACAGTGATGGGAGAAGGTACAAAAAATTCCATTATGCTAACATCTTTTGAATTAAGTCCTGAAATTCAATGGGTTCTTCCTTTGCCTATGTGAAGAATTTCAAAGTTTGATTTAAAAAAAAAAGTTTACACAGTTTTTGTGTAATTTCTGCTCCTACACAGACAAATGGCAGCAGTAATAAAATGCACTTTTTTGGGTATTTTAATACTAAAATGGCGTGTGATACTTTGGATGTTCTGCTCCGATCTGAATACTTTTGCTGTAAAATGAAATGTAATAAACAACTAGTGAACAGATTTGCCTTCTCTGGTTATTTTTCCACTTGCTTCAGTTGTTGATGAAAAGCCTCAAGAGGAATAAATGGCCTTGCTTTCAGCTGAATAGAAACCAGGTCGATCTTTGAACACGACGACGGCACGTTGCGGAATGGTTGCTTGGATTTGGGAGACGTTTGTCTACGTGTTGGCCGTTGTGGCTGCTGCGTGGCGCGTGACGGCTGCAGCAGCCCGTCCGTGAAAGCCTCGTCTTGTTGCAGTTCGCCGTCGTCACTGATGACGCTCAGATCAGATGCATGACACAGTTGTACCGTATGTTGTTGAATTTGACGGCAGACTTCACTGCTTTTATTTGTATTCAGAGGGTTAGGATTAGAGTTTATATCTCCTAAATTATGCTTTATTAATGACATTGGTGTGGAACAGAATTTAGACCACGCTTCTCTGAAATTGACTTTGCAAAAGCATAAAGGATTCACAACCCATTCGTTTCAAAAATTGGTTCAGAATATGACGCTTTGCAAAGCCTTTGAAACCCCATATTTAACTGAAAATTGCACATCCTGAAACCGAGGCATTTTGTTGTCTTTGAAAATTCCTTTCTCATTTTTAAATTTAATGCAAGCAACACATTTCCAAACAGCTGAGTCGTGTTTGCGGCTTTGTTGCATCGACTCCGGTTTTAAGAGCCGAGGACACCAACTGTTCCAATTTTGAAAATAGAATGTGGTCCTTTTTTGATGTGGGATTTCAGCAGGCCAGGGTCTTTGTAGTATTTTATGTTTTCATTATGCACCAAACATTTTCAATAGGTGACGGGTCAGGACTGAATCAGGCCAGTTAAGCACCTGGACCCTCTTCTACTATAGAGACCTACCGTTTAAATACATGCAGAGTGTGAAATAAAGAAGACTTTTTCTACTTGGCAGCATATGTTTCTCCAAAATCGAAGTTGTTCAGCATTGTAAATGTACACGTTACCCATCCCACGCGCACTAATGCATTCCATTCCATCATAAACGCTGCCTTTTTAAAATTGAGCAGAGGTAACAAGTCAGATTATCCCTCTCTTCATCTCGGAGCATGTAGCATCCATTATTTCCAGAAAGAATTTCAAATGTGGTTTCGTCAGACCGTAGGACGGTTTTCCACTTCACCTCAGTCCATCTTAAATGTGTCCAGGCTCACAGAAGGCGGCGGCGGCGTTTCTGGATCCGCTCTATGCAGGGTTTTTCTCTTTTCACGGTAAAGTTGCGGATGCACTGACGACGTGCCTTCATCGTCGGTGGTTTTACGAAGTGTTCTTGAGCCCATGCAGTGATGTCCGCTACAGTCAGTATTTCTCCGCTCGCTACTCGGCCGACGCTTCTGAAATGTGTTGCTGGCATTAAGGTCATTCTACACAGGGACGTTTAGGAACGGGGTTGTACGAACCTTACAATTGTAATTTCATGCCTTAGACCGTTACATTGCTCTTGTTTTGCAGGTACCTCGCAGACAACTTCAGCTCCCAGCCTCCTTTGCTCTCCCCCGACCAGGCAGACTCCTTTGTCCTCACCCCACCCCCCAACATCTCCAAACTCATAAACCTCCAACAGAGCCCCCGCCAGAGCAAGAGCAAGGCGTCGCTGTCCACGCTGCCGGGTCGGCTGACCAGAGCGCTGAGCCTCGGCACCATCCCATCACTCAGCAGAACAGGTACCGCGCAGAAAACCGCTGGCGTCCAGGTTCAAGCAAGAAACAAAACAAACCTGATGGCGCAAAGAATTTGTTTTTCCCAGTCTGAGGATCCAGACCCAAAATGAGTCATGGAGCAGTTTTTAATTGTTTTAATATTTCTTTTGTTTATTTTTATCCATTTTGTGGACTATTTTATCTTTTTTATATTATTTTGTTAACTATTGTGTCATGTGGTGTGTGTGTGTGTGTGTATATTCCTGAGTTTTGCTCATTTGACGGTTATTTTTAATATTTTTGTTTATTTTCAGTCATGTTAAGTTTTTGCTGATTTTTTTTTTTTTATTATTTATTTTTTTTTAAATTATTATTATTATTATTATTTTGTTCATTTTGGGGATATTTCAATCGTTCTGTTTGTAACTGGATTTGATTTTCTGTCATTCTCATTTTGTTGATTTTACTCTTCATTATTCAATGAGAACGAAGACAGTTGCACATTCGTTCTCAGGGACATGATCTTTTACATGTAAACAGTAAAAACATACAAGTCGGGTTCTAAGGAGACTTCAGAGTTAGTTTTTGGTAAACACTGGTTTGTTTGCTGGAGGAAGAAGAGCAGATTCCGCGTTCAGCGTTTCACGTATGAATATTTGGCTCAGTTCTGCTTCCCGGAGCTGTTCAGACGTGTTTGAGCCGAGTTTGCATCTTTGCTATGCAACATTTCAGAAAGATGACCTTATCTTTACCTGCTGGTTTCCATTTATTTGTGTCACAACCGTTATATAATAAACAGAAACTGAAGTAGCACAGCTTTATAAATGACTCGTTTCCACAGATTGTACAGGTATTTGTTGATGGACCATGTAGCAGAGGTTTAGGATGCAACTGTTCATCCTGTTAATAACCAGCTATGCAGAAGTGTTTATATCCGTTTTGTTAACTGACATAGGTTGTTGAAATTGCACATGCTCTGAAAGTGACTTCCTCTGTACAGACGTTTAATTATCTTTATTCGTGAATTGATTTGCACGAAAGCACGAGCTTGCTACACAGCTGGACTGAGGTCATAATGACGTACAGAAGATGTACAGCGTAACCCCGGGTTACGAGATTAATCCGTTCCGGGATCAAGCTCATGAAACGAAAAACTCGTTAGCCGGGCCCGGGTTTCCCATAAGAATACATGTAAAACTAATTAATCCGTTCCAAGAACCAAGAAAACGTCCACGTATACACGCCCGTACATGCACGTAAGGTATCTGGAAAAGAATGTTTTATTCATTATTGTTTTTTGAAAAGGAAGTTAGGTTAATTATCTGAAAAGGGATGAAATGAAATTGGTTCTAAAAATAGTTTGACACGTGACCTTGTACGCCTTACAGCGCAAGTTTCACATCTACGTACGTTTCCAGTCGGCCGGTGAGTCGCTCCTGTGAACTATTTCACTTGCAACCCAAGTTTTTGCTCGTGAAGTGGTACAAAATTTTGCCCAATGTCGTCCCCTGTAACCTGAAATATTTGAATGCCAAAGCACTCGTAACCCGGGGTTCCACTGTATTAGTGTGCACGCTCACTAGGTTTTTATTGTTGCATATTAATTTTCATTTTCAGTTTTTTTTTCATTCAGAATGAAATCTGAATGAATAAAAAAACTTGGTTGTTTTTAGATGTGCTAAAGTACATAAAGTTGACTTGACTATTGTCTAGTTCTGTGCTAAAGTGCAGTTCTCTGGCCTCCCTTTCACCCACTGGTCTGCACTCGTCCTGCTACAGGCTCAAATGTACCCAAGCACAGCGTGGTGCATTTGTCACCACGTGGTAATATGACACTTTACTGACTTTGAGGCTTATTTTAGGCCACTTTGGTCACTTCTGGATTTCTTGACTATTACAAGATGAGGCTGCTGATTTTTCTGCAGGTGGCAGTCGACGAGGTTCATGCGTCGGGTCTATGTTCCATCGCAGTTCTTGTGCCGGTGCTTTGTTGAAGTGCACTTCGAGTGCTTGAGCAAAATAACAGAACACTCACATTAGTCAGGAAACTGGACTTCAGGCATCAAACATGCGGGAGTACACTACAGGTCGTCTAGTGTGATTACAGCGTTGGATTACTAGAAGTGTGTGCGAAGCCAGGACCTTGTTGATACCGATTTGATGTTATTTAGAGTGGATAAAAATCTGCTCTGATGTACAGATGCTTTGATTGTGATGGAGACCAGTCTTGACCATTACCGTTTGTATAGAGGAGCAGTTACTCTTATATCTAGATACTTAATGAAAAGGGTCTGCACACCTTTGTTACTTTTTGTAATTTCTACTCGATCAGTCAACACTTTGAGCACCTTCTACTTCAGTGTTCTTTTTTTTTCATTTTCAACATTGTACATAACTGTTTTTTCCCGTAATATGGATTTGTCCAGTAGTTGTAGTAGCACTAATAGGGCTTTTGACTCTGTGCCCACCCTTCCTCTGCACAAGACAGTTGATGGCCAAAAGCACATTAAAAGGACAAGAAATGGCACAAATTAAACTCTTGACAAGACACACTGATGATTTGAAACCTGTTTCAGGTGACTACCTCATGAATCTGACTGCGCAAAGATGTCACTAAAGCTAGTGGCGCCTGCTTTGGACAATCTAAAATATAAAACATCTTCTGGGTTGTCTTCAGTATTAATGTACAAATGTAAAAACTGTACTGTCACAGTGAATGATGAGGTTGTTTATCTGCTGTTTGTAGATGCTGGATCCCTGTTCAGCGGAAGCCGAGCGCCTTCACTATACAAAGACTCGCCACCTTCAGGTACAGTGCGTTTTTATGACGTCTGCTGTAAACTGTAGCCCTGTAATCACCCTTTTAAGCATCTGACTGATATTTCCTGCTCCCTTTGTGCATAGACTACTTTTCCCTGATATCCGGAAGCCGCCCGTCATCACCGGGCCCCTCCCCGACTCCGTCAGTGGCCGGGTCTGTCACGTCCAGTTCGGGTTCCGCCCGACACCGCCGGCC
>JAQQAE010005965.1:0-17125 GCA_029823295.1 Pseudamia nigra
AGTTTAGGCACCCCTGACAGTTTCTAATATTTTCATTTATAAATCAGTAGGTGTTTGGATCAGCAATTTCATTTTGATACATGAAATACCTGTTAGACAGTAATATTTTAGCAGTGAAATGAGTTTTACGCATCAAAACAAAATTAGACAGATGCATAAATTTGGGCACCCTTGTCATTTTGTTGATTTGAAAACCTGCAACTACTTAGCACTGATTAATTGGAACACAAAATTGGTTTGGTGAGCTTGTTAAGCCTTGAACTTGACAGACAGGTGCATCTAATCATGAGAAAAGGTATTTAAGTTCACCAACTTCAAGGCAACATGGAGGCATCAAAACAACTCTGAAATGACCTGAAAACAACAATTGTTCAACATTATGGTTTAGGAGAAGGCTACAAAAGCTATCACAGAGATTTCAGCTGTCATTTTTACTATGAGGAACATAGTGAGGAAATGGAAGACCACAGGCACAGTTCTTGTTAAGACCAGGAGGGGCAAACCAAGACAAATTTCAGAGGCAAAGGCTGGATGGTGAGAACAATCAACCATCTCCAAAGACCTACATCATCTTGTTGCAGATAGTGTCACTGTGCACCATTAAACAATTCGGCGCACTTTGCACAAGGAAATGCTGTATGGGAGAGTGATGTGGAAGAAGCGTTTCCTGCGCACACGACACAGAGTCGCTTGAAGTATATAAAAGCACACTTAGACAAGCCAGCTTTATTTTGGAATAGGGTGCTGTGGACTGATGAAACAAAAAAATTGATTTATTTGGTCATAACTAGGGGTGATATGCATGGCGGTGAAAGAACACAGCATTCCAAGAAAAACACATGCTACCCACAGTAAAATTTTGTGGCGGTTCCATGGGGCTGTAGGTCTGTGTGGCCAGTGCTGGTACTGGGAATCTTGTTAAAGTTGAGGGTCACATGGATTCCACTCTATCAGCAGATTCTTGAGAATAATGTTCAAGAAGCAGTCACAAAGTTGAAGTTATGCCGGGGCTGGATATTTCAACAAGACAACGACCCAAAACACTTCAAAATCTACTCAGGCATTCATGCAGAGAAACAAGTATGCATTCCAGTCCCCAGACCCGAATATCACTGAAAATCTGTGGGATGATTTGAAACGGGCTGTCCATGCTCGACTGCCATCAAACCTAACTGAACTGGAGATGTTTTATAGGACGGAATGGTCCGAAATCCAGACACTTATTCGAGGCTATAAGAAGTGCCTCTAGACTGTTGTTTTTTAGAAAGGAGGCTCTACTAAACATTGATATGATTTTTCTGTTGGGGTGCCCGAACGTATGCACTTGTCTAATTTTGTTTTGTTGCATATTGTACATTTTCTGTCCAACCAATAAACCTCATTTCACTGCTGAAATATTTCTGTCCATCAGTTATGTGACAGATCAAAGTGAAATTACTGAGCCAAACACCCACCGATTTATAAATGAAAATAATAGAAATTGTGAGGGGTGACTAAACTTTTTCATACCACTGTATTTACTTTGCTCATTTTGATTTATTATGTTATTTTTTAATCACTGGATAAAGCCACAGGAGCCACTTGAGAGGGGCTAAAGAGCCCCACGTGCTTGCAGATCCCTGTTCTGATTCGATTGTATCCACTATGTTTTGTGTTTTATGATGGTCAGAATATATGTCAATAGCACTTTCAATACATTCAGTCTAGGACTACAGTTTTCACTAAATGTACATATGTAATGTTTTTGATGATTAAAAAAGGTAATAAACTGGATGTTATATCATGAATCTGCATTTTATGTCAAATGTAAACGTAGGGTACAGAAGGAATAAGCTTGATCCTGTGAAATTCTTCAGAATAGTTTTGAGTCATCAGCACTAGCGCACAGTTTCTGTTTTGTTTCTTCGAATCAACCCCCACACCACTGAAAATGAATGAGGTATTGGCGGTAACACTGGTTTTTATTTATATCACAATAAGTCACACACATCTCTTTCATTATTGCTGGTCATACAACGAATCACACAATCAGACTTACAGTTGCAGACAACAAAGTCAAACAAACAAATTTTGCAATCATTGTCCCTTAATGTTCCACATTTCCTCCATATCCATCACTCCCTCTGCCACTTCCTCCATTTCTATGAAGACATAGGACTTATATTACATTCACAGCAGAAATCTAAGCCACGCTGACTGTAAATATCAACTTAAAAATCCTATAAAAATACAGTAACAAACTTGACACCCTGCTTAATTACAATTTTTTTACAGAAGCTGAGTTTAAAAAAAAAAAAAAAAAAAAAAAAAAAACAGTCCACCAGCAAATAGGAAACAATGTATATACAGAGGAAAAGCTAATTAGAGTTTTGCTTTCATAATGAGACCGTGGTGTAAGAAAAGCAGGCATCCCTGTCAGAGAGCCTTCTGGGAAAGGCAACAGTCTCGAGTGATGGTGCGGTGCTGAGTGACTGCTTTTCTTTTCCGTTAGATGATTAGACACCATTGTCAAGCTTTGAATGGAAACCAGGAGGGATGAAAGTATGAGGAGAGCAATTACACAAGCTTTTGTCAGGCCTTTTACTTGGAGGTTAGGGTAGTGAATGGAATGATTATACAGCCTTTTGTCTGCTCTTTCTACATTATGATTTCTGTCAAATATTGTTTTGCCTAAAACAAATATTTCCTCAATAGTAATTATACAGTACATACCACGTTTAATTAGTGGGAGCAGGGCCGGATCCAACCATCCCTGTCAGCTTCCACAGATTTACATGAGTCACGGCTTCCTAGTTTGAATTTTACACTAGGAATATTGATCACAGTCCATGTGATCTAATTAAAAATGTTTTTCCCCCAATCTTTTGTTTGTTTTACTGAATCAGCAATTTATTTCTTAATTTTTCCTAATGTTCTTGATCATTTGCATTCCATTTGTATTGTGCTTTGTTCATTTTGGTATATGGATTATTTTATACATTTTATGTTCAATTTGTGATCATTTTATTCATTTCTGTTCATTTGTAAAATACTTCTTTCCTTTTGCACATTTTATCAGTTACTTTGTTCATACCTTGTCCATTCTCACATATTTTAACGTTTTCCCTTTTTTTTTGGTTATATTTGTATATTTTGTTTATTGTCTTGATTCATCTTGGATCTTTTCCTTCTTTTTTTTGATACTTTATTTATTTTGTTAAATTCTTTTCTTTTTTTGTTTATTTTGTTGATATAGTACTTTTTTTCTTAATCTAGCCAGCATCCACAAGCTTAAACCAAAATTCAGACAATTTCAGGATTTATTCTTAATCATCATATTGTCTATTACATTTAAGTAGTGAAAAAAGAAAATCTCACAAGACTTTTCTGTGGATCTTGACCCGAGAAAGTTTGGAAAACGCTGTATTAAAGAATCCAATAAATAAAAACAGTTTATATATGATACAGATACAAACTCAAACGATCCAGTTCTTTTTGTTTTCATTAGCGATGAGGCCGACTCTGAGCTCTGTGGGATTGTACAGTGTGCAGGTTGGCGTACACTGGACCGGACTGGACAGTTATCGATCTGTCCCGATTTGTAAATCTGGGACACGCAGGGATGTTCGCATAGAGGTTCGGCTGTAAATATGTGGTAGAATATATTAGTATTTTATGCAATAGACAAGGGCATGTAGCAGGTGACAATGTCATGATGGGTCATCCAGCAGCTTGGCAAGATGCAATAAAAAAAAAAAGTAACTAAATATACTGTAATGACATAAAATTCATGAAAAAATTACATATTAAAAAATATTTATCAGTGGTAATTGATATGATGTTACACCTTATGAGAAATACTGTAAAAATAATTAAAATTAAGCTTTTGTTCTTCTAGTTTTGCACAATAGCTGCATTTTGCCAAGCTTCTGCATAATATAATAAAAAGCTGCAACAGTGTCAGTTATTATAAAGCAGCAGTTGGCAATAAAATTACAACAAATAGCAGGTTATATACTGACAGGATGTGCAGTATCAAATAATATTAAGATAGTTAATTGTCTTAAAAACATGTCAGTGTGTTCTACTAAAACACAGATATCTTATTGAGTAATCTGAGGCTCACCTGTCTGTGTGACGGGTGCAGTTTGACTCTGTACTCTTCTCTCCTGTTCCTCTTCCTGTGGTGAAACAAAAGTAAACAAAAGACAGATATAAGCCCCCACCACAGAAACTATTTGATTAAAAATGTATGAATACACATTGCAGGAACCTACCTGTACCTCATCACTACTATAATGATGACAATGAGAAGAACCAGCCCTGCAGTTCCAGCCCCGAAGTAAAAATACAACATGTATGTAGAGAGGTTGAACCAACCTGGTTATAGAATAAAGACAGTGAAAAAATGTACCAAAAACAGCCCCAAGAATGGGGTTTCCTGATAAACTGAAAGGTGAGTGTTTTGATGGTGTTTGAGGAATTTGCATAGTTTTGAGTCTGACTCACAAATGTAAAATCACATACAGTAAGTGTGGAACACATACTCCACACGGAGACAAACACTCTCACGATAATCCTCTTTTGTAATGGTATTTAGAGACATGTCACAGGAAATTTGTGGTTCAGCAAATGTGGGTTTGTTTTGACACCAAAACTGAATCACAGGTGGTTCAGTTTTCCAGCATTGTTTAATTTATTCTTTTAATATTTGTGTTTTACCTGAAGTAGTTACTGTGAGAGTCACAGATGTGGTCTGAGTGCCTGTGTCAGTACTGAAGTTGCAGCGGTATAAACCACTATCTTCCTCCTCCACGTAGGCCAGGTGCAAACTGACATCTAGGCTTTCTGCACACCTGATGTGGCCCCTGTCACTGTAGTCCTCAGCCATGAGACCTCCCTCCACCTTCTTGCACACCCCAATGATGCTCCAGGGTTGCCCGTATACCATCTTCTCCATAATGACCTGGTAAACCGTAGCATTGCGTTTGGAGTTACAGCTGATGGTCAGGTTGTCATTCTGCTCTACTACTAACTCTGTGTCCGTCTCAAAAACCACAGGGGTGGGAGGCTCTATGGTATCATCATCATATTCTGGGGGCTCATCTGTCAACATTGACAAAAAGAAAACACCTTGTTAAAGAAAGATTTTTTTTTTTAAAAAAAAGGTGATCAAAATCTGTTAAGTTTTTCAGAATCAGCTGTCTCAGTCATTTGAAAGCTCAAAATTATCCTTCACCATTTCTATGACTAAGAGCTACTTGCATATTATTTCATGCAGACTTCAAGCCCTAATAAAAAAAAAAAAAAAGTTCCATAAGAACACACAATGTCTGATAACGTTACCTAAATCCTCCACCTGAATGTTCCTGGTCCAGGGGCCTTGAGGGAACGTCTGTACAGAGCAGTGGTACATCCCAATATCTTGATGAGTGACATTCCTCATTGAAATACTTCCATCCATAGGTGTTTTCCTCAAGAACTCTATCCTTTCTCGGTACTGGTGTGCAAAGGCCACTCCAAACTCTGGATGGAAAACAGCTACCGGGTCTTTCTCTGGGACTTTGGTCCAGGAGACCATGCTGAGGTTGCCTTCCCAGGGGCACAAACAGTCGAGAATCATCCCTTCCTCCAGACGAACTGTTTCAGCAGCAGCTGTCTGCTGGACCGCAGCTGCAGATTACATGCATTTAAGCTAATTTAAAATTACAGGATCTTGACAAAGCAGGAAAATTGTGGTAAATTAAATAACCAGAAACAATTTGTATATGAGAAATAAAGCATCCACAGGGCAACACTTGACTTTTAAAACCTTGATATTGTATATCCATTTGTTTCAAATCATGTCTATACAGTGGGTCATAAAAAAGTATGTTTTTCTCCCTGAATCTCTTCTGCTTCAGATTAACACAGTGGTTTGCAGCTCTCAGGATATCCCTTGGGTAATGGTAATTAGGCAAATTTTAACCAGGACACAAACACAACTAACAATAGCCAGTGATCAAGCTACAAAGTTTTCAAAGCCTTTTATCTGAGCTGAATGACAACTCATTTTCAAGTCCAGCGATGTCTTTGAGACAATCTGACAGGTTTGGAATATTAATGTCTCAGAGCAGCACAAGCTTAAGTACCGTTATTAGCTGATTTTCTAAGCCAATGTAATCAAAATACTTAGAGATAGTCTATTTAAGGTGAGCTACATCATACAAATATTAGACACACAATCTAGGTGTTTAAAGCCTAATGGATCATGTTTATAACAGTAAATTTTAAAACTATAACATAATTTCATTAAAGAACACTTCATTAGAAACTTCTTCAAATACAATAATAATTTCATACCTTTAAGAAAAGGGAGAGTGACTAGTACCACGAAGTACCAGTGGTCCTTTTTCACCGCTTCCATCTTGCCCCGCCGTGGAAGAATGAAAGCTGCATTGATGAGATGAGTGGAGAGGCACCCAAGCTGCACTTCCTGCTCGTTCTCTGGCTACAGAGAAGCACTTGAGCGACTAGAGCGCAGTTCATGGTAGCCCAGTGTCAGCTTATTCCACAAAGAGGAGCACTTTAGAACTAGAGGTGCAAATAGGCAGCCACCAAGCAGCTTATTTAGACCTATATAAAACATTTTTAAAATTGTGCTGAGCTCTTCGTATTTCTGCACAATCCAAAAGATGTGCATGTCAAATTAAACAATCCAAATGCCTTATAGCAGTACTTCTAAGTCGTTTTAGGCATTTTGAAAAATAAATTGATGGTTAGGGCTCGTCTTTTCCATTGGTGTGGGAGTTTTCCACAAGTTAATTTTTAAAAAAGTGTTCTTTTTCAAGTAGATTCTTTTGGTCTGCACTATGATATTCAACAAATGAGACAGGACCTAAAAATTCTCACTTGACACTTTAATATCTACATTTACATATGACATGATACAGACCAATAAATACAAAAAAACAGTCAGTTATTTAGCAGCTGGGAAAGGTTTTCAAAGCACTTCAACATGTAGGTTCTCACTGGCTCCTGTTTCTGCTCTGTATCTGTATGTGGTTATAATAAAGGGGAAAAAACAAACATTCGGCTTACAAACTATAGGGTTCAGGATCAGTGGCAGGAGATATGCTGGTTTGCCATCATCAGAAAAAAAAAATGCATACCCATTTTAGAGTTGTTATACGCCTCCTCAAGTCTCAGTCGAATAGAGGGACACTTCAAAGTAGTCTTGGCCTTTGAGAAGAAATTAAAAAGACAAATTAGTAGACAGAACAGGATGGTCAGCTGTATGTGAACAGACAATGAAGCTTTCAACATGATTTATCAATGTCTTACAGGCATAGAATGAGAGAGTGAAGACATTAGCCGTTTTAATTTGACATATATCACCAATAAAATAGCCAATAAATGCATAGTCATTAAAATAAAGATTTTACGCTTGGCGGCATGTGTGTGTGTGTTTTATGTGTGTACCCTCTGATTGTTATGAAGTAAAGCCCAAAGTGCAGACACTCCTATACAACGGGTGTCCATGTCTTTACTTTCCAGACAGGAGAAGAAGACCTTCATGGCTTTGTCTGACAGAAAGACAGGGATTCAGTCATCAAAATCAGAAAAAAATGAAAAATGTGTTTCTGAAATCCAAACAAAAATCCTAGGAAATAAACACCCCAATGCCAATGAAGTTTGGTCATTGTGTAGAACGTAAATAAAAACAGAATACAATCTGAAAATTGTTTTTAATCTATATTCAACTCAGTACACTGCAAAGACAAGATATTTAATTTTCAAACTGATTAAACTTTCATTTTGAATTTGATGCCAGCAAGACATTCCAGAACAGCTGGGACAGGAGCAACAAAAGACTTGGAAAGTTGAGGAATGCTCAAAAAACCATTATTGGAAAAAGCTGAGTGTCATAATTGGGTATAAAAAGAGCATCCCTGAAAAGTTCAGTTGTTCACAACCAAGGATGGGGTGAAGTTCACCACTTTGAACAACTAGTCCAACGGTTTAGGAGCAACATTTCTCACCATACAATTACAAGGAATTTAGGGATTATATCTTCTATATCTTCTACAGTCAATAATATCAAAAGATTCAGAGAATCTGGAGATACTTCTGCGAATAAGCCGCCAAGGCTGAAAACCAACTTTGGATGCCCTAGACCTTCAATCCCTCTGGTGGAATTGCATTAAAAGTAGACATAATTCTGTAAGGGATATTACCATGTGGACTCAGAAACACTTCAGAAAACTATTGTCAGTTCACACAGTTCAGCGTTACATCTACAAGTGCAAGTTAAACCTCTGCCATGCAAAGTGAGAGCCATATACCAACAACACCAAGAAATGCTGTTGGTTTCTCTAGGCCCGAGCTCATCTGAGGTGGACTGACGCAAAGTGGAAATTGTAGACGTCATGTCCTGTGGGTTAAAGAGGAAAAAGACCCTCCAGATCATTATCAGCACACAGTTAAAAAAAAAAAAAAAAAACAGCATCTGTGATGGAAAAGGTACATGCAGGTGTTGCAACATATGCAGTCATCCATCTAGCGTCTTTTTCAGGGACGTCCCTGCTTATTTCAGCAAGACAAGGCCAAGACACATTCTGCTCATGTTACAACAGTGTGGCTTCGTATTAAGTGTGGGTACTAGATTGGTCTGCCTGCAGTCCACGTCTGTCTCCTACTGAAAATGTGTGACGCATTATAAAGCACAAAATAGAGCAATGAAGAGTGCGGACTGTTGATCAACTGAAATCATACATTAACAAGAGCGGAAATGAATTCCACCTACAAAGCTTCAACAATTAGTTTCCTTAGTTCCTAAACACTTAGAGTGGTGTTAAAAGGAAAGGTGATGTAACATGACCCTGTGCCAGCTCTTCTGGAACAAATTGCAGACATAAAATTCAAAAGGAGTGAATATTTGCAAAAAAAGTTTATCAGTTAGAGCATCAAATATCTTGTCTCTGTAGTGTATTCAATTCAATATAGGTTGAAAAGGATCAGCAAATTGTATTCTGTTTTTATTTACATTTTACACAATGTCCAAACTTCATTGAAATTGAGACTTGAACATATTGATATTTTAGGTGCTGGCAACCAATGAGAAGAGGATATACCACACTGCAATAAAGTGGGCTATGAAGGGTGGCATACATTAGTTTTCTCACTATTGCTAATTATATAGAAAACTTGCACTGGTAAATATAGACATATCACACATTTCACTCTAAGAGGATTTAGTGATCTAGAGTGAGACAGGTGCAAAAACAGACACAGAAAACAGGAAACAAAGCCTATCCCACTCACACAGCTCCTCGACACCCACCTACATCCTGCCTCGCACGTATGCATCTGCAGTACATCGTACGGTGCATTATCTTATAGTTTTGGTCTTTTTTTCGTATTCTGACTCTGAAACATTAATCTTAATAAACTTGATGGATTGCAGCAATTTTTGTCTTTAAATAAAAATTTAACTGATCAAAATGTACTAAGAATCTCTATTATGACTACTTCAATAGCTTCATTAAGTTCTGGTCTTGTACTGTAGCTACATACAGGTGATCTGAAGTAAATGACAGAGGGAGGCAATTCTGGGATATTAAAAAAGGAGGCCATTCCTACATGATGGTTCTAACACTAACACAAGCATGCATTACATGATGAAGTTTAAATCCACAGTCTCTCTTTCCGTACCATTGGCTATAATATGTGACTTGTTGGCAGGGCAGAAACAAAGGTTGTGAAGGGTGAGCAGTGCGTGGCGCCGGGGCGATGCAAGGTCTGCCAGCAGCTCCAGAGCTCCGGTGACTCTGAGGATGCTCTGCTGGCCATCCTCTGCCAACGACAGACTCAGCAGTAGCCTCAACCACAGACCCACTGAGCTCGCACCAGCAGAGCCTCCAGATGAGGCCTTCGCTACACTTAGTTTGGCCACTGGCAGTGTGAGAAAGCCTTGCAGGAAATTATTCTGCGAAATACAGTAGATAAAACAGAAAAAGAGAGAGCGTGATACAGATAATTAATAACTGTGCATTAGGCTAAAACAGTTATTAAGCAGCACAATCTAAGTGTGAAGGTGCAAATTTGCACAGGCTAGGTGTCAAAGAAGCTTACACCATTTATAGCCACAAGATATTACATTATTATTCTACTTTTCACTTTAAACATGTATTTCTCATTACAGAGCTGCCACCTGGAAAAGTAACACTGTCTCATCTGTAATGGACCATCAGACTTTTACCTTCTGCAGGAGACCCCTGCAGTCCCGTGATATGGACAGATTAACCAGAAGAGAGAAGGCTAGCTTCTGGATGGGGCTGCTGTCGGGGGCCACACCTGTTGCCAGTTTCATTACAGACTGCATCAGAGAGCTAATACTGGAGCCTTTAGATCCAGATGCAACACCTTGGCCACTACCACAAAGAGAACTGCATGCTGGGAAGAGGGAATAACATAGCTGTTATTAGTATTTCGATTTACCTTTTTATAGAATGCAAATAAAGGTAAGAAGATATAGCAAAATGCAGTTCTGTGGTATTATACTAGAACTCTGTCTGTCCAGTACATCCAAGAGATATATTGGACCTGATTCAACAAGTCTCACATAGTCCTAGAATTTTGAGTTTCAGCTCAAAATAGGGCACACACAGGGCATTCATTATACCGTGTTTTAGTGTCTGTTGATGTAAATATAAATGTGTGACTGTTGACCACACCATTTTCTGCCGATGCCATGGATACCAGCATGCAGACACCATGCTGGAGTCCACTTCTGATGGTTCTACAGATCCTGGAGGACTGATGGAGAGCAGTAACATTTTATTTAGGAAATCATAAAAACACTTAAATCAAAATGGCTTGTTTTTGGCCAAGTTAAATGTGTGTTCCTACACAGAGTGAGAGTTTTGATAGTTTACCATTATTTTCAGAACTGGGAAAATATAGTTGACAGAGAAATGACAACGTTGAATACAGGTCATAGGGATCTCTTTTCAATACAGTGTGATTGTACACTGGAGTTTTTCTAGCAGCAAACAATATTACATGTCTACTGAAGTATGACAGCTACTGGTAGTTATGCTGTAGTGTGACAGAATGTGGAAAAACTCGTGCACAATGTGAAATTAAAATTGGTATACATTAATATAGAACTTGTGGGAACTCGCCCCCTTTGACACTGGCTATTGTTTAATTTCACACAATGCCTACTTAGAAATGGAAAAATAAATACAAACATAAGTGAATCTAAAACATCTCTCCGTTGGTTTCACATTTGCATCAGTATAATTCACAAAACTAACTGTTACAGCACTACATTACATTGAAAATACAGAAATCAACAAGCTTGAATCGTCAAGCTCTGACCAAACAGTCAGATGCTGATAGATGTTGTATACTGTGGAACATGACAGCTTGCTAGTTATGTTAATCTTAGAATGGTAACACACAGCAACAGGCGTATGCTGATGTTAGCCTGCGGTTATCTCAATATCTGTCAAGAAAGTCGGTGTATCATGAAACTGACAAGTAAAGTCTGCTTAATGATGCTTGTGCTCTAGTGACGTGAGTCACTGTTGCTTTAAATTGGATTAATTTGAATGAAACATGGAAGATCCGTTATTTTGTATGTGTGTAGCATGTGGGAAATAATTCTGGAGTTGCCACAAAAATACTTGTGGAAGTATGTGCAGTATAAATGAAAATGATAGTCACTAGCAGTGCAAACAAAGCCTTGGATGAAGTAGGCAGACTTAAAGATAAAACATTCAGCAGAAATGTAGCCGTCTCCAGAGACTAAATGGTAGCCGGAGGGTAGATGGTGTAATACTAAGCCTGGCTGCATGCAGCCTGAACACAACCTGCTGTTCGGTTAACCTTTAGGGAAATACTGTGCCTCACTTCACTCATTTCTGGCGTTTCACAGCTTGAGCTTATGGGGGGTCTAAAGTGAGTGAGTTTAGATCAGAGCACACGCACCCACTGAGGAACCAGTGCCAATCAAACAGACACACAAACACACTTACAGACAGACACATACATAAAATCGTTGCACATAAAACTTCCTTTCCATCACTGAGGAAACTATATTCCATTGCAAACTGTCAGAGACACAAACATTCACACATGCAAACAGATCAAAAAGACCATATGCTGTTTATCAAAGTAAGATCTCCCTATTGTGCCCACCCCCATGAATCTTTCTTTCTCTTGTAATCAAAAAGAATATGCCTTTTGCAGTTCTTATTTCCAAATACACATGTCAAAAGATTTCCATGATGGAATAACAATGTTTCAAGCAAAACAGAGATGCACTGTGAGTCTTCACATCATCTCCGACTGGTCTGCAATCCATTGCCATACATACACTGAGACAACCATGCAGCTTGATCCCTGGCTTTTTGACACTGTGTCCATTGTGAATAGCAGGCAAGCAGGCGCTGGTCTTATACAGTGAGATACAATGTTGTACAGTGGTTAGTAGAAAGGACAATGGAGCTCTTAGTGCAAAGTGTGTGTGACTCAGTCAGATTGCTAACGGCAGACAGAAGCAATGGGCAGGCACGGGCCAGGCACAGTGCCTACACAAATACACAGACCGACAGACAGACAGACTAGAAACACGCAAAGTGCACACATACTGACCAGTGGTGAAATTGGCCGTATAGACACACAGAAGCTCCAGCACCGCCTCCATGGTGGGGTCATCCAATAGGAGCCAGGGCCAAAGAGCATAGAGTGCCTGTGTAAGGCGAGCATCTGTGGCTGCCGCCTACTCAAAGAAATGTAAATGAACGTACACATTATTCTCCTACACTCACAGAAAATGTAGTTGCATAAGGAAAGACACACAGACATTACGGATGCAAATTTGGTTTTAGTAATAACAAACATTTGAGAAACTGTGATTTATACAACAGCACAAACACAGATGGGAATAATCAACATAAAATGCCTCAATATTTTTATAAGCGTGCAGCAACAACATTTGAGGAGCAGAAAAATGGCAGGGTAAACACTGCAGTAGAGCTTTTCTGGTTGTAAAATCCAAGGTACCTATCAGTGGCAGAAAGGCCACTTAGAAAATGAAAACCAGCTAATATGCTCCATAAGTAATGCCATTACAGGGTGTAAGAAGCTAAACTTGCTGAGAAGTAAGCAGGGCTAGGCACATTTAGGTGAATCTCATTTACAGGCACATCACTGATACTCTGAGGTTCCATTAAAAACCAATTAGCAGTAGGGAATTAAAAGGCAGACAGAGAGGCTCACTTTGCATTCATCGTTGCAGTAAAGAGCACTCCGCAGGATCTCCACAGTCAGCTTGACTTCCCTTAAATAGCTGTCTTCCTGATAACAGAACAAGACAAAACCAATGTGTTTAAAAGCATCACATTAAAAACAACCTTTGCTGCTCAAGAACATTAAGTGAGCAAACTGCTGAGAACTACAATGGGTGTTCATAATATTTATACAAAATCTTTCATGTTGCTTTTAGATTATTTTATCCAGTGGAAGAAAAACACAGACTGCACCAAATGCACAACTGAGACTGGAAATTTCTTGTCAGTGTCTGCTCACCTTTTTGCGGTGAGAAGCCTTGCCTGGTCGGACTGATTCCAGGTTCAGATGGGAGTGAGTCTGCTTCATTTGCTCCACACAGCTGTCAATTAGACCACCTATAAAAAAAAAACATGTTCACAATGAGCCTTCGTATCATTAAAGTGACATTAGTTAGATCTTTCAACACCAGAAATCCCCCACAAAAATCTGAATGACTGCCTACTGGGTGAAGCAAACAAACTTCTCATGTACAGGACATTATCTGAATAACTTGTTCATTACCAGACAATAAGGCACAGTTACTCTTGCAAAGACATACTGTGGTCTAGTATCCCCACAATTACTGTATCTTGATCCTCAGCTTTACTGACTTATTGGGTCATGTGTTATATGCAGGATAACAATCTGCCACTTGCTTTATAGCAGGAAAACCCAGTGGTAGCCAAGACATAATACAACAGCTTCAATATAACAGATATCGGGATCACTAATTGCTTTCAAGAAGCAAGTTACCAAAACACAAATGAACTCAAACTGCCCAAATTCTGAAATATTAAAATTCAGTACAGTACAAAGAATAACTGAGACTGGACGGGACATCCAACATGTTAAGCAAGTGTTGTGGTGGTTGTGAAAATTTTTACTACTAAATCACTAACTTCAGGCACTTGTTAAAATGACTGTTTATTGTTCAAGATGTAGTTCAGACAGTAATAAAAAAACACAGGTGTCTACCTACAGCCAGTGGTTTGGGGAAGTACCTTTGGCTGCGTGGTTTTGAGCGGTGGCACTGCAGGCTAACAGTGTTGTGAGAGCTTTCGCTATGTGCTTCCGTAGGGGGTCTTGAGAGGTTCTCTTCTCAAAACTCTGGTGTAAACAGTTAGAATACATTTTAATGCATAAGAACTTGGCAATCACTCAGTATGGTACATAGGATATACAGTAAATAGATTGTTTTACTATGTGTCAGTGTTATGAGAGCATTCTGGATGTCACCAGTGCCATCTACCTGCAGTAGCACTTCACACAGCTGACCAGCTGAGGGACCATTCAGGACACTGGACAGAGGGCTGGGGTGTTTGGAGCTCAAGGCTGTGTTCTCTACCTCTCGTCTTTTTGTCTCCTCTGTGAAAACTGCACTGACAAACTGTAGAGCCACTGTGTGGAGGATGGGATTGGTGAAGCTCTCATTCATACACACTGACAGTGACCCTGTAAAATGCACAGCACACATATGAGGACATAAAGTGAACGGACAAAAAAATTAACTGATGAGTTTTGTTGTACAAAATGAAGACAGACAGCATATCATGTCTCCTGGGAGATTTGTTAATGATTGCAACAGCATGCATTGGTAGAGAACACACTAATCCTCTCATGTGAATAGCACACGGTAATAAATACATGCACAATGGCTCAGCGAGCATCTTTCACTGGACTTATCAGATTTACCTGATGCAGCATTAATCACAGGAGAAGAGCAGTAGGAGGGGCAGAGGTAGCATAAGCACAGGATGCAATTATCCTATCCTAACATCTGTTCAGTGCAGTTAATAGGCCCAGTCATCAACCAACCAGTGTAAATGGGAAATCAATGATTTCTTTTACTTTCAAGTATGTGATATGATGATGCTTATTACTTAATCTGCAGCTGAAAGAACAGTTCATTTTGTCACTTATACCTATTCCCTTTAACATATGCACATTTCACACATACACACACAAAACAAGCAGAGTGCCTGTGTACCTGCAAATGTCCGCCAGCGTCTTCCCAGTGCAGCAGAGACAGATGGGTATGCTGCTGAGCTGTCCCTCCTCACCAGAGTAGCCAGGAGCATAAACACGTCTGCCCAGCACACACAAACCACGTTCCGGGTACCTTCATCTGAAGAGCAGAAAAAGTGAGTCACAAATTTTATGACACAAGTCACCCACAAAGACACATGTGGACACAGAACAGTCGGACATATGCCTGAAACTGTAAAGGCAGAAACATGAGGATTTGCATGAGCATTTTTTAAATAAAAAAGATGAGAAATAAAGGTGGAACACTTGCTCCACATGCTTTTTGAACAGTTTTAACCATATTCACTGCTAAATGTTATTACTTTTGATTGAACATAAAATAAGTTTCTGACCTAATCCATTGGCATCCAGCACGAGCACTGCCACCAGAGAAGTCAGCAACTGTTTCAGAAAGTCCATTTGCCCAATCAGCTCCTGGCTGAGTGTGATACATGACTGAAGCAGCTTACAAAAACTTGACAGGAACTGAAGAAGGGTCACAAACTAGACAGAAATATGCAAATAAAAAATAACTTTATGAAATGATTTATACACACAGAAATGCACAGATTTGTTCATTCATAGGTAGGTTAAAGTTTACAGAGAAAGGCTGACATTAGCTTGTAGTAAGTAGGTAACATTTTGTTAAAAATAAAAAACTGTTTGTTAGAATTTGCCCGGTAACTGAAACAATGATTTGCTTTCAATATCTGCTGTTAAGTATTCCACCCACATTAAAATCTGGAGGTGCAGATAACCTAGCTGTGTTTGTACTCTATCAACCCACATTTTGTGGTTAAAACATTGTAATAAAAAGAGAAACTGTTCAGAGCTGTCCATCTCAGTGTTTCCACCTGGCTCTTTATGTCTTCTTTCTCTCCTGGTTGTATGTTGGGTGCCTTCAGCTCACTCAGACTTCTCTCAGCTGCCCCAATATCTACCAGACTGAGGAAAGAAATGAAGGCAATATGAAAGATAAAAAAAACATGTTATGTGCACTACTACAAATATTTTTTTCTCTAAATACTAAATTGACAAAAAATAAGTGACAATATTAAAAGAAAACAACTAAAATATTATCTTAAAAGTTAAGGAAATCAATATATTTGAAAAATAAATACCCTGTTATTATGATTGTGTTGACCAAGAGAACCTGAAAAACCTGTGTTTCATTCATTCATGTGTTATTAATGTGTTTGGGGAAATGCAGTGTTCAGTCAGCTTTTGTTTTTGATGCGGTCTGACCGTGTGGCCTCTTACCCAGTGAGGGCTTGGAGAATCTGGTTGTGTTGGATGGCAGAGAGGGTGAAATCTGGAAGGATGGCCAACAGATTACTTAGTAGGCCACAATGGGCAGTCAGGAGGTCAGGTGTTACTATGACAACGGGGTCTACAGCCGAGGGTTCGCCTTGTTGGGAGTCACGGGAGGTAATTGAGTCACTGGTATCTGTGTCACTCTGGCCTGTGAGACACATCAATGGATAGACATTGGAGAGAGGTTCAGTGTATGAATCACCTCTCTCCATTTACAGGTACTGCATTGAAAAAAAAGTCTAATTAAGGAAAATACAGCACAAGTTATGTTTTTTGTATTGTTCATTTAAAGTATGTTGTCCCCAAGATGTTAATATATCACAGATTTTAATCACAATGATGACCATACGATGGCCAAATGAGCCAAGTTATGAGAGCTATACAAGTGTCTAACACAGGGGTCGGCAACCCAACCTAATAAGCGCCACCGCTTAAATCGAGTTATGTAGCACCGTTTTCCTCAAAGCCCAGTGGCGTGCACAGAGGT
>JAQQAE010005966.1:0-17125 GCA_029823295.1 Pseudamia nigra
TCTCAATCTAGCCTCACTGACTTTGTCTCCAAAACATCTTACATGTGCTGTCCCTCTGATGTACTCATTCCTGATCCTATCCAAGGTCTATTCTATTCTATTCTATTCTATTCTATTCTATTCTATTCTATTCTATTCTATTCAGGTGGTTCTATTCTGTTCTATTCTATTCTGCTCTGCTCTCTTCAAATCTGTTCTATTTTGTTCTGCTCTCTTCTATTCTATTGTGTTCTATTCTGTTCTTTTCTCTTCAGGTCTGTTCTATTCTATTCTATTCTATTCTGTTCTTAGTGACTGATCTGATTTAAGTTGTGTTCATGTTAAATAATCAGTTCTACTGTGTTTTGTTTACCTTTTTCCTTGCTTGGTTAACTCTCATCTACCCCTTCATTGCACTGAGGGGACTATGTCATTCAGAAGAAACAAGAGGGCAACACAATCACATAAAACATGACAAGTAAATTACCTTTAGCAATTATCATAAGCTCATGACATTCACAGACTGAAGGCAGCATTGCACAGCTATGTTTTATATTTCTTGATGATCAGTTAATGATGATCAGTTTCTTACAAAACAGTTTTTACACTCACCTGGGCAGAAAACAGTTACTTAATATGGTATTCATGCAGTACAATAGTTTTGTTCATTCCCCTATTTATTATGCTGTTAGGAGGACTGGATACAGTCTATGGTTTGGACCCATGTTGAAGCACAGATGCAGAGCTGTGCATGGTGACATGAAGCTCACCATGGTTCTGAAAAAATGTCCACTTTGGGTAAAACTGGAGCCCCTTATAACCATGCACTGTTTAGCTGTTTAGTCATGTTCTGTCAAAGCTAAAGAAAGAAAACCCTTTCTGTGTTCACATGCATGACAAAGTTCATATGTTTAGTTGTTTTTTTCCTGTGAGTGTTTTTCCCTGTACAGAAACTGTACATTTCCACTGAGAAGGAAAAAAATATGCAGTGCCTCCAATAAACACTAGATGTCATTGTAGATCTTCATTTTAGTGATTTCACTTAACCCACATATTTCTTAAACAAGTAAATTACTGTGTGATCTTTTTTCATTTTCATACAAGATTAAGGAGTTCTTGTATGTCTATATGAAAGGAGTTTGTGAGTTTCAACTAAAACTCCAAGAGTACTATTCTGAAAACTATAAACTTACACTGAATCAGTCGCAAGGTGTTTAGTGAAAGACAAGAAAGACAGAAAGAACAATGAAGTACAAAAGGAATGAGATGAATTAAATAGCTAATCACTCAGTGGGAGAAATGGACAATGTGTGTTCCAGGATGACATATTAAAGTGCCATACAACTTATAGCTGTGCGATTTTGTAGAAATCATGCATCGGTGATGTCTCTGTGTTCCTGGGTGGAAGACAACCCAAAGGCAACCACTGCAATGTAAAGAGGATTTTTAGGCAGAAAAAAAAGACCATTTCTAGCAAGCATACAGAATGTGTGCCCTTCATTGACCACATTTTAGTAGACACTACTGTACCTTAAAACAAGCTATTTATTATTTTGCTGATTTTCTTGATTATTATGTTTATTGCTGTTCTTGATTATTATGTTTATTTCTGTTCTTGATTATTATGCTTGTTTCTGGATCACTTTACTGTATAATTGTTTACATTTTATAAAGTTTCTTGATTATTTTGTTCATTTTCTTGATCATAATTTCATTCCTTGACCATTTTGCTGTATAATTTGTCAATTTTTAAAATCTTTTTTCCACTATATTGGTTCAATTTTGTTTATTTTATTAATTATTTTGTTCCCATTCTTTCATTTTCTTGGTTATAATATCATTTTTTAATATTTTTAAAGTGATTCTCTTCATTTTATTGTATAATTTGTTCATAGTTTAGCTTATTTTTGACTGTATTCTTTTACTTTTGTTGATTTTCTTAATTAGTTCACTTTTAACATGATTCTTATTTGATAAGCATATAACACGCATAAGTAATGATAATCATAAATGACCAAAAATGACCAAAATAAGCAACAAACAAAGCAAAAATGAATAAAACCACCACGTAAATCAACAAAATGAAAAACGAAGCAGCAAAATGAGCAAAAAATGCTGAAATAAATTAACAAACGTGAATAAAATAGGCAAATGTAGGCAAAAATGTCATAATATTTTTTGTCTATACAAAATAGACTATAAAATAAGTAAAAATGTAACAAAACTTTCAAGTAAATTAACAAAAATGAACCAAAAGAACCCCTATCAAAATAATGCAATAAACACAAATGAACAAAAATAATGAGTACTTCTACTTGATTACTTGATTACTTGAGTACTTCTACTCTATTAGTACCATGTCAGTTTACTCGACCCATCACTGGAAATAGACATTACCATGTTTGAACTCTAGAGGGTGCCATACACACACATGTGTTGATGGCAATAATTCAACAGTGTGAGTTCCAGGAAACAAGGCAGGAGAGGCATCATCACACTGACTTTATTTATTTATTTCCATGCACACAGCATTAAAATTCAACAATGCCCACTGACAAAGATATGGCACTCAGTTTGTACAGCAATGGATAAAATGCATAAATGTGTTATGTAAAACCTATTACTTGATGAGGTGCATGTTAAGGCACAGATTAGCATAAAAAAGCAAACTATATCATATGTGTAAATCTGTGCCTACCCTATTTTTTTTATGTAATTGTGCCTGATAAAACTAGTTTGTGGAAATAATAAACCATAAATTATATCCTGCATGGACACAACATATACCCTGATGCTGACACACATTCCAGTTTCGTTAAAATGTTTAATGTGTACTCACAAACAAAGATTTAAGGGGTTTTGTCCCCCTCAGTACTTGTAAAATGTACATTTGTACCCCAAAGTAAACAATGTTGTTTGTATTGGTTGGGAATTTTATATGGAATGGTATGTCTTCTTGGTCAAGTCTCCCTTGAAGAATAGGGACTTCCTGGTTAAAAAATGGGTAAATTCATGTTACAGTCATGGCTTTCTTTCTCTCGCTCTAAAAAAAAAAAACCTCTCCTGATGTATACATAATGACGTTTTATGACTCATTTTTGTTAGTTTTTTTTTTTTTGCTTATTCTGTGCATTCTCGTTCATTTTATTGATTGATTTTAATTTTCTTAGTTATTTTTGTTCATTTTGTGGGTACTTTTCTTTCCTGTTTAATTTCACTCAGTTTCTTGATGATTTACTTAATTTTCTAAATCACTTTGCTAATTTTAGTTACTTTTGGACAATTCTGTTCCTTTTTTAGACTATTTTGTTTATTTTTAGTGATATCCTGAGCTATTTTGTTCAGTTTGTTTCTTAATTGCTTATTTTGTACAATAAGTTCAACCTTTTTTTAATATATTGTTGTCTTTTACCTTAAAAGATTAGAACTCATGAAAAAATTGGTGTGTTTTCTTTTACTGTGGAAACTGACATATTATGTCAGCTTGAGAAATTCTGTGTTATATTTTGTGTTCCTATGACCTCTGTATGCCAAATTTCCCTTTCAGACACAATAAAACTTGACTGGACTCTGAACTGAACTGAGCTTATGATACATCTTTGTCCAAATTTTTGTCTATTTTGTTGTTTGTCCTTTTTTTGTATTATTTTTGTCAGTTTTCTTGATTATTTTCTTCATTGATTGTTCCCTCCACAAACCTTCACAGAAAAGGCACAAATTGACATATTAACAATTTACTAGAACACATCGAAGGAAGTGTTTGATGCTTGAAATTTCCAGCAGAATAAAAAAGACACCGAATCACAGAAACAATTTGCACAAACACTGTTTTGCCACAACACATCCACAAAAATCACCTCTAATTTGATGTGAAAATGGTGCAAAACTGTTTGCTGACACATAAAGTATATCTGTTCCTGCAGGCCTGTGGTTGGGATAAACATATTTATTTTTCTTATTTATTTGGGCTGGCATCAGACTGTCAGCGCAGCGAAGAGGAGAAACTGTTGCTAAGAGACATGGCTTCCTTGCCTCTTGCTGTTCAACCTCATTAGTTGGCCTTTACTGTCATCTTCTAACCTCTCAGCCCAGTCAGTCCACTCTGATGGAAAAAAAGAACATGGTTCTCAGATGTTTTTGTTCAATGCCGGGGGCTGTGCTGGAGCCAAAATTAATAAGAACATTATTGGAGTCATCAGTCTTGAATGACAAAACAGTGGCCTTACATGGGCATCACAGGCCAGTGTAATGATTTTATTACTGAACGCTCAGGTGAAACACGATCTGGGGGTTCAGATTCAGTGGGGGCGGATGTTTTTATGCGTCATTTGTGTTACCAGGGAGTTTCTTGCCATTTTAGCAGGACATGATTTCATCCAGCAATGAGCTGTTTATTTTCAAAATGGTCTATTCAGTGCAAACACACTGGATTTTGGAACTGTGACTTTTTTGATTCCCCTGTTGCTTGGTGGAGAATTTGACTGTTGGGTTGTTTTGCTTTTCATCTTTTCCTGCTCCTGCTGAGAGCATATTAGAGGACACAGCAAAAATCCTGACAGATTCAAAAAAAAAGACTGGGTTTCACAAATGTAAAAGCTAGTTTTATCTATACCCAGGCAAGCATCAGCACTGGAGCTCAAACTACACAGGGTCACTTCAGTGCTTTAGTTTACTGGATCAAATTCTTAAAGGTCCCATACTGTGAAACTGCATCATTACTGGAATTTTAGGGTTTAAAAAAGTCTGTGGTGTAAGATAAAAGCTCTGACCATATGAACTTGCTCAGCACTGTTTGTCCCTAGAAACCTTCAAAACAAGATGGACAACAAGGAAAAAAACAACTGAATTTTTGTAATTTGTGATATCACAGGTTGCATCAATTGCAGTCAAACCCAAGATGCCACCATCCAGTCCTGACAATTCCTGACAATTATATATTGATTTATTTTCAAGGAAATTGCCCATAAAAGAGGCTGTAGCAAGGAAAAATCACTTTAGTAGTTAAAACCTTTACTGAAGAACTTAATAGACGCATATAAGTGTCGTGGGCATAAATTTAAGTGTTAAAGGTGTGGTCTAAGATGTTAGAAAAGTATCTGGTAGCTAATCTTTTGTGGCAGACCAATGTATGTGATTAAACAGGCCTGCCAGTCAACATGGCTTACAACCTCACAGTTGTCAAGCTGTTCTTTTCTTGCATGTAAGAGATGTTGAAAGAGTCTGAAATGCAGGCTTTCTCTCCACAGTCATCATGTGGTTAAATAAGCTACAGATATTACCTCCATAGTAGTTACTGCTGTGACTGTTTTAAACTCCATGAGCTCGTGCATGAGCTCGTGCACCTGCGAGGTTGTACACTGTGTTGACTGGCAGGTTGCCTCTCTAATCATCTGTCACGGACTGCAACAAACCATGTTGTCTACACCTCTAAGATATGGGACCTTTAAGACATGGCTATGAAAATCATTGTCAGAGGTAAGAAATGTGAATCCACATTCCTCCCACTTTATTTTCAGCTTCTTGTTATCTTTAAAACTCACCGTCTAAGCTGAGATGAGGTCATGATCAAGACCAGAGTGCATCGATACTGAGGTGAAGAACTGTAAGGAACAATATTCTAAAATATCACAGAAGTTTTTATATAATATGATGTGACCAAAGCACTTACTTTTCTTACTATAACACTGAACAATAACTTTAAGGTAATTAAATGTATAAATATGGTAAATGTGTATATTTCTTTTAGATTCTGGTGTGTGCCACTGCTTGAAAGATGTTTTTCTTTCGAAGTAAAATCATGAGTCCTCATGAGTAAAAACCATACAGTAGACTGTACGGTTCAGGTTTGTATAGGCTCAAGCAAAGATTTAATAGGTGTTGTATTCACACCACAAACAACTCTCAGCTAATTTCAAAATGGGCTTAAAGATGAGTGGATCTGAGGCTGAATGAAATGATGAAGCCGCAGAATGAAATGAAAAAATGAAACGGTGAAAGCTTGGCCATACCTGTCAATCAAAGTAGCCATGTCTTGGTAAAAACGTGAAAGCAAGTGAATTGCACTTTCCACAATGCCGTTTATTTTGAAACGCTTTCATGTTGCCAATTAAAAATCCACTGCGTTGTTTCCATGTCCAGTATAATGTAGTGAGCCATTAAGCACTATGAATGTCAGAAATGGGCCTCTGCAGAGCTGTGAACGGAGGCCGGTTCATTAGATGAGGTGGGTGAAGAAATGGCTGAATAGTGTGAGGTGATTATGTCATCATTTGGAAAACGTTCGGGTGCCATTCTCAGCTGTGGGTTTCCACCACAGAGATTCACACACAGATAATACTGCCACTCATCAGCATATGATACCAGCACTGACACACAAATACTGAGCAGACGTGTGCGCATACAGTATATTCACAGACACATACCAAGAACAGTCCAGTACTTCAGTAGACTTGTTTCTCGCTCTCAGTTGTGAGCTGTTAAAGGCACATTAGTGAGGTGGCACCTGAGAGTTGAGAAATGGCACTAACAGTGACACTGACTGCAATTTGGAGAAAGAACACCTTTGAGGGATTTTATGAGGTGACGGAGTATTTCTGCAGATAAATTCCTGCTTGTCTGTTGCTACATTTGGACTGTCAAAACAGCACTTTCTTAAACAGCATCTGTTTGTTCCTTCGGTGGCGTTAAGCCTCTAAAGAGATTTGACTGAACTTTGTAATTGCAAATATGTTAATCACATCTACCTTAGGCTATAATGCAATTTCAATATAGTGTTTGCAGAGCACACAGAAACAGTACTCAAGTAAAAGTATTGTTACTGTCTAGTTATAGTGACTCAAGTAGAAGTACTCAACATAAGTAGTGAGATGCTTTATAACATGCATTTTTTTTTACCAATGTCATCGCTTGATTATTTCATTTTTACTGATTCTGTTGCTTATTTAGGTTTTGCTCACCTGTGTGAAACTTTAACCATTTTTGCTTACATTGCTGCTTATTTTGTGACTTTTTGCTTCATTTCTTAATTATATTCTCCATATTTGTTCATTTACTTCATTTTTATTTTATTTATTATTCATTCGTACTTAATATGTTAATTTTACAATTTACTTGACTGCTTTGTTCAGTTTTGTAAATTTTCTTTATTACTTTTTTTTGCTAATTTTTGGTACCTAGTTTATTCATTTTGATAATTTACTTGATTACTTTGCTCATATTTTTGTTTTTAATTGGACTTTTTTTCTTTTGAAAATTCAGCCTGTTTTACTCCTACTTATTTCGGTGGAGCAAAATGTACCTGAGAAGGACAGTTTTTTATTACAAATGTAACTTGCTTATTTTTGTTGATTTGTTTTTATTTTACTTGAATATTTGGATAATTTTTTGCTCATTTTGCTGCTTATTTTGTTGTTTTTTTCTTCAGTTTTTGTTAATGAACTTGATTTTTTTTTTTTGGCTCATTTCATTGTTATTTTGCTCATTTTTGTTATTTTACTTGATAATTTGATCATATGTGGAAAAAAAATAGTTGGATGTGAGAAGTCTAGGATTTAAAAGGAATATTCACAAACAATATGCACTATAAAAATAAGGTGGTCTTTCCCTTTTCTTATCTCAAATTTAGACAGTACAGCCCTTTAAGATGAACAAAATCCACGCACAAATGTACTTGCACCGTTCCGAATGATGCATTTGTCCTCATCAATCATGCAGATGCAACCTTTGAAAGCAGTGATTGACGCTTCGATGTCAGGACTGTTTCCATGGATACGCTGATACCCAATCCATTCTCTTGTGCTCGTTCTGAAACCCAAACATGTAGTGGTGCTTCAGGGCCATCATTACTTTAAAAAAACACACCAATCCTACAAACGAGGTAGCCATAATGCGTCCTTTTATTCAGATAATTCCAGACTTTCTATTTCCCAATTGAGTGGGTCAGACAGCCATCTAGGTGTCATGTACATTTCATCTAGAGAAGAAGATTGTCTCTTGCATAATGTATAATGAAATCTGAACTTATTGCCAGCGGAGAGATATTGCTGTGAGAGATGTGGCATCTTTTTCCATCTTGGAGCTCAGCTTGCATTTCTCCTTGAAGATTATACGACAAGCGCTCAATATCACAGCTATTAGAGTGTGATATTTGTAGGAAGGAGAGCGCTTTGAGATGTATATGTATGTGCATATGTGTTTGTTTCCTCCATGCCTGTGTGTCCTTGTGTGTATGTGCACATGCGTGTTTGTGCATGTGCGCACATGGCCATGTGTGCTAAAATTGCAGGTTTTTACTGACGTAATATTTTTGCTTTGTCACAGTGGCTGCAGTGCATCTTAGGCCTTCTGATTACCCCCCACTCGCTGCTGAGCAGCTGTCTCCATGTCACTATGGAGACACCGGTTGCTATACATCAGCCAATCACAGCAGAGAAGGAGATGTTCAAAAGACGTCTGTTTAAAGAGTTTGGTGGAAACTTTTTCCCTCTAAATGATCATTTTCACCAATGGTATTATATTATAATGTACAGTATGGAGAAGCTACAGATTCACAAAATCTCGTGAAAAACCCACTCAGAGCAGGGACAGTGTCATCTTGGTGAGATTAAAAGAAACCAAACTGTTACACACCACTTTGTGTCCAGGAGATAATGACAAACTTGGCACAGATGATTCTCTTAGAGGTTAAAATTCACCTGATAAATATATATATATATATATATATATCCTCTTTTCTATTTCCTGATGTGTGAGTCTGTTTCATGCTGTGTTCATTGTTCAGCAAGAACAGATCAAACAAAGACAAATGATCTGTGTGATACAGTATAAACCCTGCTAGTGTGAAATGAAAGATGAGATACTTGAACTGGTTTAGTGACAGTAAAGCAGAATTAAACTGTAATAGAAAACTAAGTATCTATTTTCCATAATATCCTCCTGTGTCCATTTCCTCACACTGTTGCTCCCAGTGAAGAAATTCAAAGAGAATTATGAATTTCCCTATAAAGTTAAGAGATCTTAGTAAAGGTAAAAGCGATTCATAAGCCCATAAGGCATCTTATTCCTTACTGTTAGGAGCAGTGAGGAGGACTCTAAGAGTCTTAAGCAGAAGAGAAAACTGAGGAATAATTGAGCGGATGAAAACTGAGACACAGACTGACTCTAGCAGTGAAAATAAATTATTTTGTCGCACCAAGAAAATGTTCTTGTACAATATGGATCTTTAATTAACAGTTGCATAAATCAGCCATTTTCAAACACAGGGTAGGGACCCACAGGTGTGTCACAGTGGAATTTATTTGGGTTTCATAAAAAATTGTCATCAAGCAAACAACAAGCATGTTTTTGATACTGAATATTTGTATTGTCCTAATACTGTAACAATTTCCAATTATTAAGTTTTAAAGTGTTTATATCTTAAATAGAATATAGATAGCCCTCTGGGATTTATGTCATAGATTTTTCTAAATTGCTGCTTAAAAGAGTGCTGACTTTTATTAAAAAGCATTTCAAGGCATTCATTTATATAACAGAAACAATTCTTTTAGGAATATGAATATATTATTCACGGTCAAAATTGATGAACCCCAGAAGAACTGAAATCCAGATTTGACTCAGGTCAGATTATTTTAAACCAAGGGTCAGCAACCTTTACAATTTAAAAAGTCATTTTTGGAGATAAAAAAACGTGTTAAACATCAAAGAAAATATTCAAACCCGTTATTTACCAATGAAATATGACACGTTTTAGCTGGTATGTTAACACCAGTTTGTAATTATGTCATTCTTTTTTGATCATATTTAAATTAATTTGTTCATTTTGTTGATGTTTTTCATTTTTTTTCTTCATTTCCTTGATTGTTTTTGCTTGATTCTGTAGATTTTTCTGCAATTTTGTTGATGTTGTTCATGTTTAAAAATTGTTGTCATTTTTGTGTTTATCTCTGTGAATTATTCTAGTTATTATTTTTGTTTATTTTTTTGTTTATTTTCTTATTTATATGCATGGATATAAATTTATATCCATGCATATAAATAATTAACTATAATAAACTTATTTACATTTGATGGACATTTTTTAATTTCCTTGAATATTTAAAACATTTTTTAAATCAATTTTCATTCTGTCAATACACTATTTTAGTCATTTTTGTGATTTTTGTTCATTTTCCTAATTATTTTACTCAAGTGTGTCTTAATCTTGTAAAATTTCTAATCATTTGTAATAATGTTATTTATTTTTGTTAATTTTTCATCATTTCATTTATTGTATTGTTTCATCTTGTTCATTTTCTTGATGATATTCCCTTTTTCTTAATTTTTGTTCATTATGCAGTTCTTTTTTTTTCTTCTTTTTGTTGATTTAGTGCTTATTTTGCTTATTTTGACTTATAATAATGTGTTACTTCCATTACTGGATAAAGCCATAGCAGCCACTGGAGAGGGGCTGAAAAGCCACATGTGGCCCTGGAGCCACAGGTTACAGACCCGTCTTGAACCAACTATAACTGGGATTGATGTTTCAATGATGAAGAGAAACAAGTGCAGGAGAGACAAAAACAAAAATATTTTAAATGCCAAGGGTGTGAGAAAAAAAGTGATATGAAAGGTGAGTTAATAATCTTTCAGATTCAGTGAGTTTATCTGAGGGCTGTAACGCTTTCTGATGAAAGTTAGACACACACTCCCCTCTTCTCTTTTGTACCATGAGTGGGAATAAGGACACACCATAAACTAATGAGTTACTTCCTGTGATTTTAGTTAAAAGCCTGTGTCTGTTCTGAGAAAACTGTTGGCTCTTACTGAAGAACTGAGGTTCAATAACGTTTCAAAATCTTCATGTTAATGACATCCAAAAATTCTCTCTCTTTATTTCTATTAACTTTTGATTTAGTCTAGTTCTTAATCACATTGTCTTGGCTTGTTTTCAGTCTGTTATGGATTTATGAAGGAACCTTGGGAGAACATCATATACTTAAGACATGCTAATAAAAGATTTCCAAATGAGGACTTGTTTTCTTCGATTTGCATCACTGATCTTTCGCTGCTTTCCAAATTACCTCTGAAATTACATTTGTGTAATGTGGCACTGATGTGGCAGGTAGGCAGTGATGTTTGCGGTGGGGTGCTCTGCAGCCACGTCCCAGGTGTAAACAGTTTGTTGTCTTTGATAGCCAGGCTCACTCACCTGCATCTGCCACAAATGCAGCAGATTAATAATGTAGCTGCCTCTCTCCCCGGAGGAACGGCACAGATTAGATGGAAATCAGACGCTTCAATTAGACTGTAAACATAATGTATGCATGCAAGCAAGCAAATACACACAGGAAAGCAATCAGACCGAATCCTGACCTTCTGCGGTGTGTGACTGTTTCTTCATGTAGTCCATAGAAATCCAGACAAAAATATGGTCACTTTCGGACATACAAAAACACAGGAATTGTTACTCTGTTTATGGTTAAACGACTTTTATAAGTGGGCAAAGACCAGGGTTGTGTAAATCGGCCAGCGAAGAAATAACTTAGATGCTGGACTTCTCGCTAAAAATACTTTATTAATACATTTTTGTTATGAGTCATCATGCTGTCAAACCTTTTATCTGGACCTTCTGACAAGTAAACTCATGGTCCATCTCGGAATTTTTTTCTCCATTATTAGAATTTATGGCTTAGAATATCTACTGTGCTGGGCTTTAATTGACAGGTCTGAGTGACAGCTCCAGTCGCCTGCACAGTTTGATCAATGTAGCTTCTATTCATTTAATAAAACATATTTTGTCCTAACAGACAACTCGACTGTGCAGTAGTTGTGTTTCAGAGGTTACATGAACAACACTGTAAAATTACTTTATTAGGCAATGCTTGATGAAGTTATGTCTGTAAGCTCCAGTTAAGCATTAGCTTACTCATAAACGTCTGACCGATTGTACTCACACATGTTTCCAAATACTGCATGATCCAAACTTCTATTATCTGGCTCCAAACTAGTGACTAGAAGTTGCCATTCATTTGTCTTGAAAACAGCAGTTCGGAAAACAGCATGTGATGGTTACTGACTTTCAGGTACTCAGGTGGCACTGCATTAAAAACAGGTATTCATCGTTTTCTATTTTGCCTCAGACCATTTTAAATAAGCACTGGTTTAGGGAAGACAGTGGTAATTTTCGATCGTGTTCGCACATGGCTTCTTCTCTGCATTTGTGGATTGCATGTTAAACTGTGTTCAGACACAGTGATTTCTAGAACTGTTCCTGAGCCCATGCAGTAGTTTCCAGTAGAGAATCATGTCTGTTTTTAATGCAGTAACGCTTCGAGGATCACAAGCATCCACTTTTGACCTTAAGTCTTCCTCCTAATTCTCTGAATCTTTCAATGTTTTTATACACTGTAAATGGTCGGATCTTCAACATCTTCACAATTCTAAATTGAGCAACATTTTTGTAAAATTCTTCCACAATTTCTGCACGCAGTCTGTCATAGTTTGGTGAACCCAGTCATGTTACTGACTTGTTTCCAGTGAACATAGTTAGTTGTCAAATGCTCTCCCAGTTGTTTTTGATTTGTGCCAATTACTATTAATTTTATTTATTTTTTTTCTGTTGCCCCTGTTTTATTCTGTTGCCCCTGTTCCAACTCTGAGGAGATGTGTTGCTGCCATCAAATTCTAAATGAGATAATATTTTCAATGAAATGGTAAAATGTATCAGTTTCAATATGTGATATGTTGTTTATGTTTTATTGGGAATAAACTATGGATTTATGAGATTTGCAAATGATTGCATTCTGTTTTTATTTACTTTTTTTGGGAATTGGGGTTTTAAAACCAGAGACCAAAATACAGTTTATGCTTAAACCAACTTAGGTTGTGACTTGAGACATTCCACTACAAAGAGATTTATGATAAAAATGCAATGACAGTGAACATATTGTTGGCTAGAAATGATGCCTGGGGAAATTGGATGCATTTGGCTGTTTAAAGTGGTTCTGTTATTACTAAGGCACCAAATAACCTCACCTTTCAAGTCATAATCCTTCAAAACACACATTTGGACATTAGCGGCTGTAAAAAGGCAAATCAGATTAGAGAACATGTCATTTACCACGGTCTTCCAACTTTACTTTTCAAGCGATGAGCGTGGAGGATTATTTTACACGGAAACAAGATTCTCCAGATGATAACGCGTATGTGTTTCTATGTCTGCCAGTTCCAATTTGTCATTTTATGTACACTTTGTCATTTCATGTAAGCAGGTGATGTCAGCACTGGCGCAGGTGTGAAGTGCACATCAGGAGCTGCCAAAGTTAGCAGATGATGCGCAACATTGCCATGAAACTGTTTTTGTTTTCTGTATTCTGGCAGAAGTTGCCCGAAAATCATCGACATCTGCCAGTGCACCCAGTCCAATTATGTGAAAGCTACATGTTGTCCAGTTATTATAACATTAATGAATGTATGTATGTATGTTTGAGTGTCACATGCTCAATTTTCCGTGTTCTGCTGAATTGTTAATGCATCAGTTATAGCCTTTTCTACATAGATATATGGAAAGGACAGAAAATAAAAAAGCTAGTAAAATAGAATAAGAGCAAGATTGAATCTCAATACCAAAAAATCAAATAGATGAGCTAAAATGAACAAAATAATCAAGAAAAAGAACAAATAACTTTAAATATGCGCAAAAAAGACAGTCATAAAGAAAATAAGGAAAAATGAACAAAAGTATTTATAAATTGAACAGAAAGAAACAAAATAATCAAGAAATGTATATAAAATGAATGACATAATCAAGAAAAATGAAGACAGATGGCCAAAACAATTCACAAACTGAAGAGCAATGAAGAAAAATAATTAAGAAAAGGAAGTATAAGTAACCCACAAAGTGAACATAAGTGGTAAAAATAATTGCTAAATAACTGAGAAAATCAAGAAAAACACACAAAGATATCCACAAACGTATCAGAAAAAATCAACAAGGGACAAAATTATCAAGAAAATAGACCAAAATTTTTCTAAATAATGAAAGAATTCTGTAAAGCTGGACAAAGCAAAGGAAAAAAATGTAAAAAATGATTTACAAGCTGGGCAGAAATGAACAAACAAGGAACAATATATCAATAAAATGTAAAAAAGAAAACAAATGTATAAATTGTACAGAAATTAACATAACCTGGAAAACGGGAAAAAATTAACCAAACAATCCACAAACTGAACAGTATTGAAATAAAATGAATATATAATCAAGAAAATTAAGAAAGCAAGCATAAATAATCCACAAAGTGAACAGAGGTGGTAAATGCTGAACAAAATAACCCCAAAAATCAAGAAAAATGAACAAACAAATTCACAAAATTAGTATAAGTGATCAAGATGGTACAAAATTTTCAAGAAAATGGACCAAAATATACAAAATAATGAAGAAATTGAGTAAAGCTGGCCAAAACAATGAAGAAAATCATCCAGAAATGAACAAAAAATGAACAATAATATCAATGAAATGAAGAAAAATGAACAAAAAGATCCACAAACTGAACAGAAAGGTCTGAGTGACCTTTGGTTCATGTGACTGTTTTCTCTCTGCCCTTATTTCTAGTGTAATTTGTTCTCTACCTATCAGGTGTAGGACTGGCAGACACTGTGCCCTTTTCTCCAACCAGCATAACAACACGATCCATATTCTCTTTGCTTTTCACTCTCCAAATGCCCCAAAATTACAATGTCCTGTATGTCTAAAAATTTCCACTCAGTGTTGTGTGAAATAAGTTTTTGGAGCACCACTTGTTTAACTAGTGTCTATTGTATAAATGTCACAACTCTGTAAATATAGTGCATAGAAAAAACATTTTAAACCACAAAAAAATTAAGGTTTGTGTTTGTCTTTTCTGTAGATGTATTTGTTGTGCAAAAATTGGATTGCGTAAATGACAAACACTTAAAAATATCACCTTAAAGAGGCGGACAGACAGACAGATGGAGGTAAGTGCATGTAAAAAAGGGAGCTAGGAGCACACACTAGTCATAGCTATGACGCACAAACTTAATGCAAATTGAGACAAAGTAAAAATAAAACCAGTGCCAAACCAGGATTGATTATGTGTGGGTGGACAAGCAGTAAGAAAAAGCAACGTGATGGGAAATAGAGCAATAATCTCATTCACATTCTTGTCATTAAATAATATGCATTCTGACAGCTTTTGTGAACCCTGAAGCACCTTTGTTATTGAGAGGAAACGTACTTTAGTCATGGTTACTGTTGTGTGATTGCAGAGGAGGCTGAGAGATGACCACTGGATGTGAGAGGAGCATGTCAGAGTGAGTCAGTCCACAGACCAGCAGTGCCGGCTCCACTAATGTGCAGCTAGGAAGGCAGAAAAAGGAGAAAAGAAGAAACTGCTGCATTGTGCTTGACCCTGGACCTCTGAATTCCTAGGAAAACCCAGTAGGCAAGGATTCATGGCTCTGCAATGAGGCTGGTGCAAAAATAACTTAAAGTTCTAATACTGCTGGAAGCGACTGGGGTCATCTCTATTTGGCTCCAAGAAGCTTTGTAGTAATCAGGGCTTTATGGAATAGCCCTGATTATCACAGTTCAACCTGTTTTCCCTCCCAGTGTGGTGAAATCAGCTGTTACGTGAAAGCTTTTGATGCCAGGCAGAAGTGTTATTTAGCCCACTGGCATGGTTACATGCTGGACACTGTTTGGTGGCAATACAGTGGAACCCCGGGTTAATCTGTTCCGGGATCAAGCTTATGAAAAAGTTGTGAGCCGGGACCAGTTTTCCCATAAGAATGCATGTAAAACCAATTAATCCATTCCAAGACCCACGAAAACTTCTATTTCCCATGTGCATTACACACCTGTATGTGCATGTTTATTAATTATTATTATTATTTGAAAAGGAAGTAATGTTAATTATCTGAAAAGGAATGCATGAAATTAGTTCTAAAAAAATATTTAGAATGACACCTTGTCTTGGAGACAGACGGCAGCAGGCTTGGTGTTTCTCGGGGTGTTTTTTTTACTATGAAACCCCGGAACAGTTCATGGTGCCACAACAGCTCCTTAATCTCTACTGTTGCTGTAACCTCCTCCTCATCGTCCTCCTCTCCGCTGCTGAACTGCGGCTGAACCTCCTGTTGTTGCAGGGCCTGTAGCTCCTGGACTTCCTCGGTTGTGCGCTTTGCTTCAGTATTGTGCAGATGCAGGATGTACTCCTGCTTCCCCTATGCTTTGCTGGTACTGCCGCCGTTTGTACAAATATGGCTGCCTCCTGTTTTTGTCTCCAAGATATTGACCAAGATGACACTAAAATATACAGTCTATGGCACAGACTCTCCTCAAAAATTGAGCCATTTCTGTTAATCTTTCGGTCTTTTATGTTGCGTTCTGTTCTTCTTCTGTTCTTTCAGACATGAGGTGTACTGCGCTAGAGATGAACTTTCTATAGGACATGTTTGCCATTGATCATAATGCACATTTTCACATAGACACCCCAGCTCTCTGTGACCTTGCTTTGTTAATGTGTGAAACTGTCTGCTATATGTGCAATAAGAGGGTTTTTTTTCTATGTTTTCATAATTTTTCTCACTCATGAGCTAAATTCTGAGAATATGTGCTTTTTTCTCTCTAATCCAAATGTATCACCTCCCTCCCCCTCTTTTTCCCCAAACTGCAAGGCGCGAGCTCAGTTCACTGCCGTATGTAAATTTCCCCTTTTTGTGGGATCAATAAAGTACATCTATCTATCTATCTATCTAGAGCTCCCCCACAATTTCCGGTGGCACTGCACTATTTTCTACATTAAGGACAAATGCATAAGCCCCTTGAAAACGTACCAAACTTGTAACATAATGCACGCTGAGACCAGAGGGAATGCCCCCTGCATACGTAGAGTATAAATGGGCCTTAGTTTCAGTTTGGTTTGTGAGTAGTGTGCTATCCTCTCACTCTCGCTCTCGTAAACTATTTTACTCATAACCCGAGTTTTTGCTCGTGAACTGGTACAAAATTTTGCCCAATGTCTTCCTTGTAACCCGAAAAATTTGTAAGATAAGATAAGATAAGATAAACTTTTTTTATCCCACACTGGGGAAATTCCTTTGTAACAGCAGCATACAGTGTTGACACAGAGAATAAATATAATATAATAAT
>JAQQAE010005967.1:0-17124 GCA_029823295.1 Pseudamia nigra
CAGTGTCCACGGACACACTATGAAGTCATAAGCCAAGGTAAGAATACATTCTGAATCATTTTAGAACTAATTTCATTAATTCCATTTCAGAATGAATGAAAATAGCGCTAGCGGCTAGCGCTATTTTCGCTAGACGCATACGTGACCCGCTAGCTTCCCTAGCATTAGCGGCTAGCGTTAGCGGCTAGCGCTAGCAGCTAGCATTAGCGACTAGCGCTCTGAGTGACACAGAAGTGAAGTAGAAGTGACCCGGGGGTCATTGTCCGCATAATTCGTCCCTAATTGGTTCAATTTTTTAATCATTTTTTTCCGTCGGTGTCCGAATTCGTCGTTGTCAGAAGCTGTCGTTGTCCGAGGTTCCACTGTATTTACTTTCGGTCATTGGGTCAATTATAAATGTAAAAATGTTTCTGTTTGAATTACTTTGCAATAAAATGACAGTATTTTATGAATGAGAATTTCTCTGCCATCATGCCTTAACTACGATATCCAAATGTGTTTTATGCACTGTGTTTGAATTGATCAAACAGAAACAAATGCAAAATTTTGGTTTTAGTTTTCAAGTGCATGGAGAACTGCACTATGTACTGTAGTATATCTACAGTATAGATAGTCTAGATCATAGGCAGACAAAAATAATGCTTTAAGGTGAACTGAGCAAGAGAAGGTAAGAGTAACCGAAGGAGAACTGCAGGTACCAAGTGTAGATGAGTGCATATTATGATGAGAAAAACTTAAAAGCTACATTAAGATTCCAAGTACGATTTTTACATCTCTGAAAAGGTAAGTCTTTTCACATTAATTCAGCAACTAATACTGAAAATTAACTATATTGAAAAATTAATTCATTCTTTTTGAAGAGATTTATAATCTAAATTTGAAACACTTTGTGGAAACAACTCATTGACTTCTAAACATTAACCTTTTCCAGTGAGAGATAAGATATGATCACTTTTTAGTCAGATACTTTTCAGTGGCCACAGCTGCGCTGTCTTTAAGTCCGCAAATAAAGATTACCCTGGAGTTGCACAGCCAACCTTAATACCACTATATCAGAGGACACAAGACTGTATGACCACATACACATACACACATGCACACAAGCACCATTCAGATTCACACACATCAAAGCAGAAGCACAAGAGCCTGCGGTCCCACTCCCTTTAAGTTTGGTGCATATCGATGTGCATGCGTATGTGAGAGTGTACGTTTTGTGTGTGTGCAGTAGGTCTGTGCAGGTGTTGAGGATTTTCTTGTCTCTTAGGGGTCCTTTCAAGCCTGAGGCTGGCTCCTCTTTTCAACACTTCAAAAAAGGGGGGTAGTCCATCATTTTTAAGAATTTCATTGATATGGTAGCCAAAGGAAAGGTCATTTTAAAGAGCTCAATTTAACAAAATATGCATAGTCATTTTATTAAATAGGATTGGCCACAGCATATTTGATTTGGATATGTTCAGTTTAATGACAAAAATGAAAAAAAAAAACCTAATACATAGAGAGAGTATTTTATGCTCTAAAATAAAAACCATAGTCAATTAAAAGCCAGGACTCTAATTGTGGACCAACAGTGGCATGGTCAACAAACAAAGGCCAATCCCCAGATAAACCAGGGAAGATGAAAGCTTATTGAGTCTTAGTGTTATGATCATATCATTCAAAGGCTAATATTTTCAGTTTAATGTTTATAAATGCACAGCAGAAATTTGGCTGCACTTCCCAGTTCAACAAAGGGATAGAACAGCCCACATTTTCACTTAACTATATTCTGAAACACAAATCTCTCCACGCTTTTACCAAACCCCATGAGCAGGTTTCAGTGACTGCTATGGAGAAATGTCTGTATGCGCTCATAGACACAAACCAGTTCCAAAGCAGCCAAGTAGCTGCAATCACTAAATTTTCATGAGTCCTGCTTGCACATCCTGCATGTCACCATTATTGGCCGGTTGGTACACACTCAGTGCTTAAATGCTAATTCCTGGAAAAATCCCAAACATAGCATAAGTCCAACCTCACCAACTATTTTCCACCAACAGTTATCAGTTAAACTTGCTTCACTTTAGACATTAGCACATTGCTTTTCCACTGGTAGTATAAGTGTACATCAGTGTGGCTGATGTCAATAGTGATGCAACACAAACACAAGGTTTCTTCAGTGCAACTGCAGGTACAACCAAGGCAACAACGATAGAAAAGGAAACATGTAACTGTATATTTTAAGACTTTTTCCAGATGGTACCATACTTGTTTCAAACTTTGTCAGCTGATTAAAGTAGAGACTACTTAAACTTCATAAAGTTTTCCTGCAAGCTTTATGAAGATTCATACATCGTGACACAGTAGATCAACCAAAGTGATATCTGTGTAGATTTATGTCATGTTCAGTGTCACCTTGGTTTGTTTGGAACCACAATTAAATTAAACTGAATGAAAGAATTTTCATTTTACTAGCTCAATTCAAATCTGTAAGTTATCTTAAGTCTTCACAGTTTTCAGTCTGCCATCAGCCGTGGTGTTGAACAGTCTGATGATGGTAAGGATGAAGTATCTCCTATCATGTTCAGTTTTGCAGTTTAGTAATGTTAGTTGTCCGCCACAGCTGCCCATTGCGTTGGGACAGAATGCGGTGAAGAGGATGGTATTAATTGGTCATGGTACCCTCCAATTTCTTCTGTGTGTACCACAGCCTCCCTCCAACCACTGTGGTTGGAGGGAACCAGTCTGTCCAGGCATTTTGGCTGATGCTGCCTCTCCAGCAGACCACACTTGTCACCACTCAAGCTTGGGTCACATTTCATATGACACGTTGGTAAATATTTAACAATTAATAAACTATTGATTAATTTCAATTTCATTATGTATTTTTTGAATTAACTGGGTACTTATTTGGTCTACAGAATGCTGGAAAATTGTGAAAAAGTCCAAAAGTAATAAAGTCTCCTTGACATCTTCAAATGTCCAAAAATATTAAGAAGCTGTAATAACAAAGATTGGACTTGTAGACAAGTACTTGTTTTTAAATGGCTTGGAAGTCTGTCTGCCTGTACCTGGCTCATGTCAGACCATGTGCATCCTCAAGATTAATACCTTTTCACTGGTCACCATTTTTAAGGGTAAACAAAAAATCACTAATCATAAATGATGATTGTTTAAACCAACAGTGCTCTGATTCATACTAAAGCTTCTGCCCAAATTTACAAAATATTTGTTTTTCTGTGCCATTTGCACTGGTGCCTCAGGCTCAAACTGACCTTGTGTTAAAATCATCACAACCACAGGCACAAATACAGATTTTGATCTAGCAGCAGCCATATGGTAGGTTACTGGCATGCATAAGTGGCTTAACCAAGAAATGTGTACAATGTCTGTTCAGCTGTGTGTGTGACGGTGCACATAGGTGGCCTTTACTCTCAGACGCCAACAACCCCATCAATAATCATGCAGCAAACAAGCCTGCTGTCACTGCAGTGGTCCCTTGACAGAGCTGCTGCAGCAACAGAGTACTGACACACACAACACACACTATCATATGTAGACTACCATACAAACACTTTAACAAGGTGAACTGCAGTACAGCCTCAGCAAAACAAAATTATCAAGCTATACTAAAGGGCCATCGCTCATTCCAACACTTCAGTTACTACATTCAGCTCTGTATCATCATCATTACGTTAATGAAGATCAATTTTATCACAAGTTATCTACATAGCAATTTAGTGACATATTCCATTAACAGTGTTTTAGTTTGTTGTAGTACTCACACTGAGCTTTGTCTATGCCCACACAAACGGTACCAAAATCTTGAAAACCGCAGTCCTCCTCCATCCTCTCTGCTGTGTAAATGGACACATTTTAACAATCTCCAAACTTTTTACTGTTGTACTCATAAGAATCCATACCCTGGCAGAATTGGTGAAATATCTGTTTTTCAGAAAATATGCAAAAATGTTTCTTCCAAAATTAGTGGTTGAGCAAAGCCATTTATAATCACACAACTATGTTTGCATTTCATGAATCATAAAGACGTGGAAGCAACTAAATGGCCATGATCAAAAGTTTATATATATATACACTTGAAGTTTTGGCCTACTAATATACACACAAGTTGACCCATGCAGGGTTAAATGGCTCTTAAAGGTGACTGTCCCCACCTGTGAACTGTTTGCTTGTAATAAGTATCTGTGCATAAAAAGTCAGTGTCTCTGGGCTTTTGACAGGCCACTGCACATTTCATTCAGTGCTGCACTGACGTTACTGGATGCTGAGCAACAATAATTCCAGTCACAACTGCCAAAAAAATTGTTTAGGAGGCAAAGAAAAATCCACAAAGAACTTCAGCTGAAATACAGGTTTCTCTACAGAAAAGTGGTGTGGCTGTTTCAAGATGCAAAATAAGGAGGCACTTGCAGAAAATTGGAATGCATGGTTGGGTTGCCAGAAGAAAGCCTTTAAACTACACTTACTACGCCTGTTTACAATATGTCAAACAGCACACGGACAGGCCTCAACAATTCTGCAAAAAGTAATTTGGAGTGATGAGACCACTATATTTGTAAAGCAGTCAACAAGATACTATCCCTACTATGAACAAGGATGTGGATCTCATATGTTTTGGGGTGTTTGAAAGAATGCCATCAGAAAATACAGGACAATATGACTCATTAGCACAGAAGCTGTGCATGGGATGCACTTGGATGCTCCAACATGACAATGATCAAAGCCAAGTCAACCCACCATTGGCTACAGGTGGAATACATGAAGGTTCTGGAGTGGCCATCACAGTGTCCAAGAATTTACAGGACATGGAGGCTTTTTGCCAAGAAGAATGGGCAGCTTTACCATCTGAGGAAATAAAGTACCTCATCCACAATTACCACAAAAGACTACAAGTTTACACTGACGGTAAAGGGACAATTCACAGGGACCATCTCAGTATTTTTTACTTTTACTATTTTTTACTATTAGTTACTTTCTTAATGATGTTGCTATTTTGTGATGCCTCGTACTTTAAATAGAATCCCATTTAAAATTAAAAATGGCCTTCATTTATCAGACAAGTGTTGAAACTGGCACAGATTCAGGTGTAAAAGTCAATGTTTGCCAACACGTGGGATCAAAAAATTGTATCACACCAGTTTTTGGCATATGAACTGTACAGCTTTGATAAATCCGGTGCCTAAATACTGTCGCCATTTGCATGTTACGCCCCTAAAAAATTGTGTACAGCAAAAATCCAGAATCAATGTACGGCAAAAAGTATTCTGATTTATAAAACTGTGCACACACCTGCATGTAGTTTCTCATTTATAAATGCCGACCTGTCTGAAAGATTGTGTACGTGTCTGCGCCTCACAGACTGACCTGTCCACTCCTAACTTCCACCTTAACAGATCAATGCAAAAAGCCTCATGAATATTCACAGGCACACAATAGAACCAGTTGCAGAGTGGATCATCTTAGTAAATCATGGCAATGTAAAGGAAGAGTAATTAGCAACACTGAGACTGAAGTCATAGTAAATGCAATTGAATGGTGCAAAAATATACATAACCAATAATAGAACAATTACTGGACTTTCATTCAAATCAGTCGTCCTTCAATAGATATGAATTACATTGATCTCTATGAGACCAAAGCAAAGACAAGTGTGAGGGGACCGTCTCCAAAGAATATCAAAAAGAGATGCCACAAATAATATTCAGTAACTTCACAATGAAGCATTATATGACCATGAAAATCACTACATATACGCTCTTATTATCTCCTCATTGTGCTACTACAACCCTTAGTTTAGGGAAATAATTGAAGAAAAGAGGAAAAATAATAAAAGAACCCTCCACTTTGCAGACAGTCCCCACACACTTGCCTTCCCATCTCATATAGAGACTACCGGGCTCACAAATCAAAATCACAATATTGCCCACAAATGCCACAGTATGATTGTTTCACCTAACGGTGTAGCCATGAGCCACTCACTATCACAACATTTCACACTAGCATTTTCCTAAAGTGTAGAAAAGAGAAAATAGACATGTACTTTACATGCAGTCAGTGTGATGCCTCAGGGGCACGCAGGTCACGTTAACGTCCCGCTGTCTATCCAGAAGGAAAACGACAGATACAGGTAGAGATTCTGAAAGCTGGATTTGTTTGGATTTGGATCCCTGTAAAATACTCAGACTGATTAAAATCTGACGCCATGAAACCTTTTATCTTCCTGCACTCTGCCTTTATTAGATCAATAGAGAAAACATTTGGGTAGCAGCTTCTCATTTACAGCCGTGCCAAACTGAACCTCTACACTGACAATCACCACTAGTGGCAAAATAGAATTACAGTATATAAATACAGCTGAATGTTCGACTAGTGTCATGACTTGTCTTGTTATCTCATCTATAGAAATTTATATCACGTCCCTCATATTGTGGGAATGTGCTGAAACATTTTTGCAGTAGGAAACCTGGTCCCCGTCTTTCTGCTACTTTAACGTGGACTAACTTGAGAACCACAAAGAAGCTACCAAATTTGAATAGCAGTGAAATTAAGCTCTTCAACAAGCCAATTTCCTGTTACAGAGCCCAAAATGGCCCATTATGTTTAATATTTGTATTTTAGTGGAGGAGGAAAAGAGCAGAGATGCTGAGTGGGCCGACTGGAAGAGTCACCAGTGGCTAACAGTACTGTCAACATAATACCCCACCATCTGCCTCCTGTAAAAGCCTAGGCTAAATGTGTCTAGTGTTGTTCACACAGCCATCCAGTAGCAAAGAGTAGCAAGATACTGAGTGGGCAACATGAGAAGTGTGGAGTACATTCACATAAAACTGTGCCAACTGTTTCACCAACTGCCTGGTTTAAAACAAAAAAGTTTCAAAAATGCCACACATTATGTGTTAGGATTCTTCTATAGTTAAGAAGACAGCAGAGTCAAAAGATACTTCTGCACGGAGAAGTCAACCCATGTGGGAAAAACATCCGGTAACTGACTGACACTGCTCCTGTGTCATCATGGCCAAGGTCATCTTATTCCTTACACACAGCATTTTAATTTAAATATACATTGACTGTAAAGAGTAATTGTTTCCACTTCTAAAGGTGATTGCTGATGTGTATACGGTAGATAAAAAAGGGATGTGTCTGAAAACAAAATATTACAACTTCATGCGCAACAGCAAATATTTTGATGATGGACAATGATTTTAAATTTTCCGTCTCAGTAGTGAAATTTTGCTGCATAGGAAGTCTTTCTCAAAGTTTTATCATTTAAAAGAAAAAAGAGTTTAAATCTGTAAATAAAATTTCATTCATTTACTTGATTACTTTTTTCATGTTTGTTTACAGTATATTGCTCATTTTGTTGCTTATTTCATTCATTTTTGTGATTATTTTGTAAATCTTGCTCAGTTTAATAACTATGATAATTAATTTAATTTAGTTGATTATTTTGGATTTTTTTAACACCATTTTGGAATTCTTTTTTACTCCTGCTCATTGAGGTGTGTAGTAAATGTAACTGAGTAGAAGTACATTTATTCATCACAGATGTAAGAATAGAAAGTGCCATCAACTAAAACAAGTCTCAGAAGTACATTTATTTGAAAACATACTCAAGTACACGTGAAGCCCCCAGCTGCAGTGTATGGTGGCTCACAGATCTTTGGCTGCACAGGATGGAGGGACATGTGGGTACCGTACGTACACTTTTCATGGTCAACCCAGGTGTTGTTTGTTGTAGTGTTCAAGTTTTCATTCATTTTCTTTATAAAAGGGTTAAAGACTTTAAAGTAGGTGGAAAACACAATAGAAAATGGAGGAGAACGAAACTGCAGCAGGTCATCTTCCACATGGCCAATCTTCCAGCCTCAATCAAGCTGTTAGTGGGATGTGTACTGTGGTGTCAACAGGCAGACATCTGTATTGTTTCCTCATCATAACATACATGTAAAGGAGTAATACCCACCTCTGGAATTTAGAATACAAAACCACAAAATAAGCACAAAGTCTTACAATCAGGGCCTATGGTTTGTTTGTCTTGATACAGTAGGTCTTGTTTGATACACACAGTTAATGAGTGCCCTCCCCTCAACTCACGCTGCGTAGCAAACTATAGCACTTCCAGCAGGGAGGGGTTACATAATTTGTTTTGTATTGAAACATTACAATTGCTGTTTTAGCAATGCTACAGTGTGGCGACATATGAAATCTGATGCAGCATCTCCCCGTACGAAAAAGCACTATCTTCATGTCACCATCATCTGTAAAGCTTACATCACCCTTGTATCTAGACTGTCATCCTCTGTGAATCACATGGCACAAATATCACTGACATCTTGGCTTGATGGACTTTTATCTGTTTAGTCAGACTGACGGGTGGCTTTTGGTTGCAGGCAAAACCAGCCAAGATTATTTATTTGGACTAAATTAATATCTACATCACAGCTAGGATGAGGGCAAAATGATTATCCTGACTTCATATTCTTGCCACACACAGGGAGAAACCAAAGCCAAGAGTTTACAGACTTCAGCCCTTCCTGTCAGTTACTCAAAAGAGACAGCCATCTCAAACCAAACACCTCATCAATGAAAAGTGAACCAAAGACACTGAAGGTCCACAGGAATAATCTTTTTAAATACCTCAACTAAATCATCAAAGTCACCAGTTCTTTACATTGGATTATTTATATGCGCTGCTATGAAATGAATCATTAAAACATAGAAGACAATGCTTCAGAATGACATGAAAGGGCTTAAACATTATGACCTTAAGTAGCCTATCTTCAGTGAACTGTTATCAGACTGATGTTTAAACCAAGGTCAGTAGCAAGGTGCCGGTAAAGGTCTGATACAGCATGTTAAGCTGTTCAAACTGAGGGAAAACAGAGATTTCTCAGAGGCCTTTGCTTTGATCTAAAAGAGGTATCAGTAATCCACCTCCTCAGCAGTTTGCCCCCTCCTCTGAAGCAAACCTCCATCCTTAACAACCAGCCACAGGTGCTTTTGTCGCCACATGACAGTGATTTTTTTTTTTCCCTGTTCTCACAGAGACTAATATTTGTAATCACATCCACCACTGGAGTGACTTAAAATTACCATTTGCTAGTGGAAAGGTTGACATCAGACCATTTCTTTTGTCATTTAAATGTAAAGGATTGTGGCATAAGCTACTATTACATGCAGTTTATAGGGTATACGGATCTGATACATGAAATATTCAAATCTCAGCTGGAGATTGCTCATCAAGTGCAGTATTGTTAACAGCAGCAGCAGTGATTTCTTTCTGTACTGCAGTTTTCTGACTTACTTTGATGCCACTTTTCAGGCTGTCAAATACGAACAGATTCAACTGGACTTTTGTGTCAACATCGAAGAGGGTTTTCTTCCATGTTTCCATTTCATAAATCCAAGTATCAGGGTATGATCTATGAACATGTAGAGGGATGATAATTAAATAACAGCTGATTGTTTTTATGTTGCGCTTTGCGAGATGCAAATGTTTCATGAATCACAACTGAACCCTGATTCCTAAGTAAGACTAACATACATTTCCTACATCTTTTAATGAGTTAATATTACACCACATATTTTACACACATAACACAATAACAGAAAAATCAAGAACACCATTTGCTTTAGTTGTGTCAGATTAAAGTGCTTATTTCAAGAAAGTACAGCAGACATACAGTACAGTACAAGGCATCTGTTCCATTTTAAGTGAGATGACAAGTAGACTGTGTGCCAGTGTGTATCTCTGTGTCTATTTGTGCATATTTGTGTGCATGTGTAAAAGCTCTCTAACTTCAGGCAAGAAAGGGGATTGCAATTGTGTATTGTGTACCAAAGCTGACTGGCAGCACACTGCGTAGTATGCCTTTGGTGCAAAATGAGCAACGTAACAGCCTTGTGGCAATGCAATAAAATAATAAGGTTTGCTTTGAAGAGTTAGAAGGGACAATAAGAGCGATTTGCTCAGTCAGAGGGAGAAACGGGAAGAAAGAGGGAGACGATGAGAGGGAGGGACAATGACGGGGAGTCAGACATCGAGTGAGGCAAAAGAGCAACAGAGACAGATGGTGGACAAAGCTAAATGGATTCAACACATCCAAACAAACTCTGACAAATGGCACAGTGGCAGAGAAAGATGGCACTAGTTGTACAAAAACGATCAAATTAGATGCATCAGAGATTAGGAATCACCGTGACAAACACAGCTTGAATGCAGGCCAGTTCAGCAACAACAGTCACATACTGGAGATGCAAGTGTCAACTGAGTGTGGTGGGACACACAGGCACAACACGTTCACCGCAAGTCTGCAGACGTAGGGGAAGCATATGCCTGTCACAGAACGCCAGGCCAACAGCTAGGAGCGACAGTGTGACTGAGTGGTCTGGCAACACTTCAAAAACTGCTATTGATCTGTCGAGAGCTCAACTTGTACCAACCTGTAACATCGCATATTACTGCTGAGCCTTCACTGATGTAGGATGGCCTGCATGTGCCTGCCCTGTCTCTGGCTGGTAAATGTCACATGCTCACTTGTCCATGACTTAATAAATCAGAATAAAATTGTGTGGATTGATTAGCAGGTTCATAAATAGAAGGCCCACGGGGTATGAGTGTAAATGTTAAATGAAGTAGAAAATTAAAGAGCTCTACAGGAAGCATTTAAACATTAAATATTCAAATAAAACAGGGACATCTAACAAATATATCTAACAGTAACGCCATTACAGGTACCGGTACGTAAGTATTTTTTCCAAAACATTAGATCTGAGAGTTGTTGTTCTACTGAATATAGTTTACATATTTTAAAAGAAACATCTACTTTTGTCCAGAGCTCAGTGAGTATGAGTAAAAAAAACAAACAAATAAATAGACACATATATGAGGCCAAACAATTTGGCACAAAATGTACAAAATAATCAAGTAAAGTAACATTAATGAACAAAGTAAGCAACACAACGAGTAACAAAGAAAATGATCAAGTAAATTAACAAAAAGAAACAAAATAAACAGAAAAGGAACAAAATAATCAATGGAATACATTAAAAATGAACAAAGTGAACACAATTAGAAAAATAAACAAAATAATAAGTATATCAAATATTATGTGTAAAATAACACATTTTTACTCATTTAAAAAACTTTTCCAAGAGGGTGTGGTTTTCCCAGATCATGTGACCTACTCCTTATGATGTCATTTGCTCCTGATAAAGACACTCAGAATGCTGTCAAGCCTGTTCTTTTTTACTTAAATTATATGTAATCCTGTGTCAATTAATTATTGCCATTATATAATAGTAATATAAAATGCTTTTTTCAAAAATGGCATGTGGTGTTTGGTCAGAGGTGGCCATGTTGATTTCAGGCCTGAGAACTGCAAAAATGTCAACTACTGTATGTTACCTATAAACTGTTACTGTACAAAGGTAATTTAGTTGACCAGAGATGACATATTTGACACATACTATATTTTCAGGAGTTAATCAACTTCAGTCCTGAAAAAAAATATGTATTTAACTATGTCCTAAACCCTTGTGAAATAAACAGAATCTCTGTAGCTATGAAGAATGCCATGCTGTACTGTATACATACTGTATATTCTTATAAAAATTACCATGGATTTCAGGAGTTGTTAGAGTAAATATGTACATCATTGATTACACTGTAGTTATATTAGTTCATCTCATTCAATTTATTTTCTTCCAGATTAATCAAAAATAAGCAAATGAGAACTCAGATACAATACAATAGCCACACTGGGGAAGAGCAGCAGCAGTGAGGAGCCTGGAACAGTAGTAACAGTGAGAGAAAAATATGTCAAAAGATTACAAATAGATAGAATAAACATATAGGAACATACAAATGCAGCAAAGGTAAGTTAATTAGGAATAACAGTAAATACAATACACATTTGGCTACCACTTACTTAGGCATACGTATAAAAACAATGCAAATCTCTAATCAGCTGATCACATGGCAGTGCATTCAGGCATATACAGTGAGACATGGCCTGAAGTTGAAGCTGAGCATCAGAACAGGGACCTCGTGGCCTAGTTGTTTTGTCTGAGTATTTTATAAACTGATCTGTTGGGATTTTCACACACAACCAACTCTAGAATTCACAGGGAGTGGCTCAATTAATCGAAGACATCCAGTGAGCGACAGTTCTCTGTCATGTTGATGCCGGAGGTCAGAGGCCAGACTGATTTCAATAATTCCACTTGTTACAACTGAGCAATGCAGAAGAACATCTCCGTACACATGACGTGTCAAACCTCGAAGCAGATTGGCTACAGCAGTGGATGACTCTCCTGTTAACTAAGAACACAAAACTGAAGCCACAATTCACATGGGTTCAGCGAAATTCAAGGAAAAAAAAAGTATTTGGATGTGTTTTGATTTCTGCTGCGACATTCAGAATCTGATGTAAGCACCATCAAAGCATTGATCCATCCTGCCTTGTATCAGCAGGTCAGACTGGTGGCAGTGGCACATTTTGGGTCCCTTACTGCCAGCTGAGCATCATTTAACCAACACAGTCTCTCTGAGTATTGTTGCTGACCACAAAGTACCTCATAGGCAGGGAGTCCAACCCAGTGCTAGAAAAGTGTACCCAATAAAGTGGTTTGAGAGCGTACATGCAACAAATACAGCATGGTAGTGTAAGAGTAAGCTGGGAACAATAAGAAAAGCAATTGCACATGGGAATAAATAGCAAACAATAAAGAAAATCTATCCCGGCGCCATGAGATGCTCAGGAAAAAGCTGTTTTTATTATTAGTTCTTATTAGTCTGTAAATGTCACCAGTGCAAGCTGCTGATCACATTTTCCAGAAGCCAAAAGGTACATATTTAAACTGCTTGCTTCCAACAGTAAAACCCATACATGCATCATGTGCAATGGCATTAACACAGAAAAACAGCAAATGTTCACATTTAAGATGCTGAAACTGGTAAATATTTTGTCTTTGTTGTTTAAACATTAGAGATCCTGGACTACACACCAAACAGTAGAAATGGAACATTATTAGCCTTGTGAGAATAAATCAACAGCAGTAAACATATCTCCTGTCTGCGTGGTCATCTGGACTTCAAAGCTCTGTTAATCATTTGAGTGTTTACTGATGTTCTGACCTTCTGTTCTATCAATTACAGGAAGTTAACATCAGAACTGCTGTCTTTTACTGCTCTGTGTGTGTGTGTGTGTGTGTGTGTGTGCTCTTCAGTCATTCATAACAACGCTACTAATTGAGTGAGGCAAGGAATGAGTAGCTCGCACAGGTTCTCCCTGAGGGGTAAACAGTTAAATTCTGCATCCCCCACACACACATGCCCATAAACTCATATCAAATGTAATTGATTTTCAGAGCACTTGCATACTTTATGGTCAGTGCCAAATGAAAACTCACTCAGATATGTTGGAAGCTAATGCTAAATGTCTTAAAATTACTTCTGTTTACAGTCAAAAAAGCCTTCACTTTCCTTGTACATTGATGGCTTTGTTGGAAGGTCTACCTGTCGATCAACCCTGAATGTCTTATTTGTTGATAACAGAGACAGAATACTATCACACTGACAAGTGTTAAAGGGAATTATGCACAGAACTCTGGTTTGTTGTATATTATGTAAAAAGAAAACCTACTTGTTAATGAAGTAGACATACTCCAGCTGGTCAGACAATGCACCGAGCACTTGGTGCCCTGTAGCCACTGTTATGGCGCCTCTAAGGGGGGATATGTCTTCTAACCTGTGTCCTTTATGTCTCCAGTGATTAACTGACCCAGAACAAATGTGGTGCCCGGTGGTTCCTGGGTTGTTTAAGCCCTGACTGCAGTCCTCTCATTCTCTGACCTGCAGGCAATCCCTCCTTGGTTTGGTTGTTTCTGTAGCCTTAAATTTTGTTAACGTGCATGCTGTTCATTACTGATTTTACATATGTTGCACTTAATTTGAACTAATTTGGTCTTATTTGGTTTAATTTGCTTTACTTAGTGAAACTTTAGGCATGGTGTGTCTCCCTTTTGTTGTAGACTTAAATTTTGTTAACATGCATGCTGTTCATTACTGATTTTACAGATGTTACACTTAATTTGAACTAATTTGGTCTTATTTGGTTTAATTTGCTTTACTTAGTGAAACTTTAGGCATGGTGTGTCTCCCTTTTGTTGTAGACTTTGAGCCAGGTCATAACACCACACACCCTATGTGCCTTCAACATCCAAAATAGGGCCCAATATCTGGAAAGATCAAAGTACTGTACATGAAACTTGCGATGATTGTTGGCCACTTGAATATCTCCATCCTGTCAACTGTTGGAAAGGTGGCTCTACTGCCTGTTTTTTTTTTTTTTTTTAAAGAAGCAATAAGTCTGAGATGATTTACTTCAAACTTGCCCTGTTTTTTTTTTTTTAATCAATATAGAATCTTCATCCTATCAGCTTTTGGGATAGGTGGTGCTAGTACGTGGAACAAGAAAGACGATTCGGCTGCTGCCTTTGTGATTGTGGGTGGTCAAACAACCTCTAGCTGTATAATGAAATATCTAGTATAACTGATTGAATCATGTCATCTGAAGAGGTTTTCATCAGTTTTATTTGTATTAAATATTAATAATGACAATGCAATTACAGTGGACAAAAATCTTTTGACAAAACATTTTCTCCTGTGAATGAACAACTGTGAATGTGACAAAATTTTGAAAAGCAAGACTTCTGGTAAACACACACTCCATGTTTTTCGACCAGGTCCAACCCTGCAAATGATTCTTACATATAATCAGTGAGCAAAAACACATCAAGTGAAAACATGTGAAGACATTTTGTTCTCATTTTTTGTCACATATGGTGTCACTCTGATTCAACTGATTCATACACTTTGACTCAACAGAAGTAAAAGCAGCAATTAAAGGTTATTCCCAGGATTTTGAAAAATAACCACAAGCCTCATGGAAACAGACACATTAAATAGTCATAGTGCAAAGGTAGCGTGGAATCAAGAAAACACTGCATCGTTAAAACTGCATTGACTGTCTGCAAAGTCCACTTGCCTCAGTCTAATGTTGTTTTTCAGTTTTTAAATTAAATTTGTTTAGTGTCGTGTAAATACTGTGTAGCTTCAAATGATTTGGTAGTAGCTTTGAACTCTACTGCATTTGACGGCTCAGTTAAACCCGATCTCAGACTTTTATTGTTTAGATTTAACCTTTTGTATTCCACCAGCAACATATGCAAACATCATTAATCAATAATAAAATAAACTGTTCATGTTCATAAACAAATAACACCAATTGTTTTAATAAGTTATCTACAAAAATACAGTTCAATTGCATTAATACATAGAGAAAAGAAAAGAACACAATACATCATCTGTGATTCATAAGATCAATAATAACACCAGAAATATTACTTTTTTTATGGTTCTTTCTAGGACTAGAATCTAGTTAGTACCAAGATGTGCCGTTTCAGTGGAAATACATATAAATAAGGCAGAAAACAATATGTTCCCATAAAATTCACTGTACTGTCTTAAATGCACAATAAGCTGCTAAAGAAAATGAAAAAAGTTGAGGTTTGTGAAATCTATAACATCACAGACCCTTGTTTTCCAGTGTTTTCTTTTTGTGAATTAATTCATTATTAATAGGAACTGTATCTGAGCTACACCTGAATTCAGGGTGTCTGCAGGTAGCAGATGCTTGAATGTAATGCTTTTTAAGACCGTTTAAAGAACATTTTAATGACATTTCAAACAGAGGTTTCGGAGAGTAACTCTTTTGTACTGTAAATTACTCCACATTAAAATGGCTCAATGTATTTAAACGAGAAAATGTGGCGTAATAAGCTGTAAAATCAAAACAAAGAACAAAAGAAAAATCAAAATTAATAACATAATTAAAAAGATGAACAAGAACAAAGAATATAATCCACAACTTTCCCCCAAAAAATCTACAAAACGTTGCACAGAATGAACAGAAAAGAGAACACAATGAACAAAAACAAAGAAAATAACCCACAAATTCACCCCCCCCAAAAAAAATGTAACAAAAATATTCTGCAAAATGAACGAAATCTGACTAATAACGTTCTAAAAATGACTTTTTAAAAAAATCAAGAAAAAAAATCCACTATTTAACAAATAAAATATCCACAAAATGGGAAAAAAAAACACATTTTCCAACATATTTAGTCCCTAGTATAAATGACAAACATTAAGTGCAATTGCAGCTTTAAACCAGTCAGGAATGTGAACATTAGCTCAAGTGTTTATGGCAATTAAGACCTGACTAATCTAAATGTAAGATTCCAAACACATTTAAGGCCTAATTTTAGTAAAATTGAATTCAAGATTTTTTAAGACTTTTAGACTTTTTGAGGACCTGCAGACATCCTGAAACTGCTACTTCAGAATTGAATTTTACGTTTACTAGACTGAAATAATAATAATTCAAACACTGTACATACTGTATGAAACCTAAATGGGCAGTGGAGACGCCATCCAGCCATGAAGTACTATACCCGCCACCTGCAAATAAACCAAGCAGGGAAAATGTAGTTCACATTACAGCTGTAGTTCTCAGTCCAGATCCTTGTGAGCCACATTACTGCTGGCAGTCTGTGCTACCAGGTAGTTAATTGCATTCACCAGGTGTAAAATTACTCTGTGATTAGACAGCCAGAATGAAAATGGGCAGCCTCGCAGGTTCCAACACCCAGGACTGAGAGCCCTGGCGACATGGTCTACGATAGATACGCTGTGTGACAACAGACGCTGCGGGTAAGTGGGCTAAGGAGGTGGAGATGGGGAAACATAAGGGCTTGATACAGGAGATAACAGACAGAACGGGAGGGAAACAAAAGAGCTGTCGAGTTTGCATGTGGTGGAGAAGATGCCGGGGGAAAGAGCACAGGGAGAGAATTAGGGGGAATACCGAGAGTAGATAGATGGGAAAAATAAAAACAGTGAGAAATGGGGGCAATGGGAATACAGAGGGAAGAAATGCTGTGTATGTGGAGCAGAAGCAAGTGTTTTCTCTATTTTTTCTTCACCTCTGGCCCCATGAGGCCTGCATGGACACACAATTTGTACAGCCCACCCCCCCACCCCCCGTGTAGACGCACGAGGTC
>JAQQAE010005968.1:0-17123 GCA_029823295.1 Pseudamia nigra
AAAGTGTCATTTCTTCAGTGTTGTCCCATGAAAAGATATAATTAAATATCTGCAGAAATGTGGGGGGTGTACTCACTGTTGTGAGATGCTGTATTTGTAGCACACGACAAATGATCAAGATAAAAAGATGCATTGTTTTCAGACTATCCATCCAAAGAAAACAAGTATATATTCACTTTTCCACAGCACAATGCTAATGTTTGAACTTAATATAGAGTTAAGGAATCAGTTTGGGTGGAATAACCCTGATTTTCGTACTTTTCATTGTCAAATCACATTTGGTTCTGGTGATCACCTAATCAGTACCTCATTACGTAGAGTGAGGTGTGATTGTGTTTAAATTCAACAGACACTGGAATGAAATCGATGTCATACAAGTACAGATGATGATTTCAGAAAAACTGCCGTTACTACTTATGTTTTCCAAAGCTGTAAATGTAGTAATATTAGAGCCCTGTATGTGTATGCATGTGAGACAGAGAGAGAGAACAGATGTGCCAGGTCTTGCTCTGAAGGGATGGGAGAAAAGAAAGTGGAACTCACAGAGGTGGAAAAATACACAGTATTCCGGCCCAGTATTGATTAAAAAAGAAGGTTTGGGATGTCTGATCGCACTTGAACAGTGTACTATGGCACAATTGCACATTAGCAGCTGAAACAGTTGCACAGTGTATAAAGCTTCATGTTCACGTTTTTCAAATTGCACAGTGTACGCTAGCTTTTTCATGGCTGAAGGTGCAAATTTAAGACAGTCCATTTGCTATGGAAAAACTTTAAAGGTGAATTTTGTAGTCTATATTTTTTAGAATAATCATTGTAAATGTTGTGGACCGACACATAATTCAGAGACGTAAATAAATGTGATCTACAGTAGTTTACATATAGTATGTGACAAAAATTGTCCTTTTAAGTCTTTACAACTTCAAGTTTTCTCCACCTACGGTAAGTGTTTTTCTGATGACATTACATGCTTTTATTTACCTGACAGGTTCATAGTGAGCAGACAGTAGCCAGCGAGCCTTTTGTAGAATTATTGAGATTTTATTTGTTTCTTCCACAGGGCACTGTTTTATTGTAAAGCCTGTCATGATGACATTACTGATCCCAAAAGGATAAAGAAGTGTGGATGCAAGAAATGTAAGTATCACAATTATATAGTTTTTATTTTAAACCATAAACACCATAAACACCCAATTTAATGATTTGATAATTAAAAAGCATTTATAAAACCATACAAAACAAATGAATGATGTAATTATGTGACCTGTAAACCGTTTGGCTGAACTTACAATAGCTCTCGCATTAATAATTCACTCCATGAAACCTTGTAACTTGTGCATGGAGTGATCAGGTTTCTTTGTTCAGACACAACAAACAGGTTCACAATAAGCTTTTGTCTTAGAAACACATGCTTGGGCCTTTGTATGACACTAATATCAAGTAATACCTCTCATTAAAGGATCAGTTTACCCAAATGTCGAAAAGCAGACTGGCTCACTGAATCAGCAGTCACATAGATTATTTTGATTCTGTAAAGTGATTTTACATGTGTCTTTTGGTTCAATTTGTCCAAACTGAACTGGATTTCGGTCCATTTCATCTGTACTGTAGTATATGACGTGCAAATGCCATACACATGCACCGGTTTGTTGCATTGACCCACGTTATGCAAATTAATTTCTTGACATTTACAGCTGGTAACTATACTTCACTTTACTCACTCTGCATGCTAATTAACAAAAACACAATTATTTTATGTTCAAATTGATAAATAATGACCAATACAATAATATAATATACTGATATGACCAAATTTGACCTGTTCTGCATTAAAAAACCATAAACGCCTGGCTTAACTACTTCATGTTTCTTACATCAGAGAAAACCATTCACTGCTTGAGAGACTGTACTTGAGTAAAAGTATTGTTACATTATAATTATAATGAATCAAGTAGAAGTACTCAAGAACATCAATACTAATGGAATAAAAGAGTAGCTCATAAAAAACTACTCAATTAGCGATTAATTTCATAATGTGGAATTTATTACAGCCTCATATATTGTGCTTAAAGAGCTATAGTACTTGGGTTATTTTTGTGTCTTTCCATGACTATTTTGTTAACTTACTTGGTTATTGTGATAATTTTTACACATTTTGTTGCTCTTTTTTGTTCAGTGTTGTTCATTCAGGCTTAATACCTGTATGTTCATCTTATAATTTACTTGGCTATTTTGTTCAGTTTTCTTGATTATTTTGTTGCTTGTTTTGTTAATTTTATTGATTATCTCATTAATTTGGGGGATTATTTTATTAGTTTTGTTCATTTTGTTGCTTATTTTGCTAATATTGTTGCTTAAGCGGTAGTTTTGGTCATTTTTTGGGTCATTTTCTTGATTATTTTGGTAATTTGGTTGATTATTTAGTCTTTTTTTGTTCATTTGTTGATTACTTTATTAATTTTGTTGCATATTTTGTTAATTTTTTGATTATTTTGTTATTAGCTAGTCAATTTTGTTGATTACTTTATTCATTTTTTGTTTATTTGCTGACTGTTTTGTTGCTTATTTGTTAATTTTGGTTTCTTATTTAGTCATTTTGTTCATTTTTTGTCGATTTTGTTGAACATTTTATTCTTGTTGTTGCTTATTTTGTTAACATTTTTCATGATTTGTTTATTTGTTGTTTATTTTTTGTTCATTTTGTTGCTTAATTTATCAATTTTGTTGCTTATTTTGTTAAATAGATTAATTTTTTTGTCCATTTCTTGCCTATTTTGTTCATTTTGTTGCTTATTTGGTTTATTTGATTAATTTTTTTGTTCACTTGTTGCCTATTTTTTCATTTTATTGCTTATTTGGTTTATTTTTTTGAATATCGTAAATTGTAGTTTATTCCTTTTCAAATGTGAATTTATTATTTTAGATTTTTTTAAAAACTACAACCTTTTTTTTACTGTTCCTCATTGAGCTGGTGCCAAATGTAATTAGAGTCGAGGTGCATTTTTTCATTAAATGTAACTAACAGCAAAAGTATTCTGAATAGCAACCACCTTTAGATTAGAAGTACAATTTTTTTTTTTTGGAAAAAACTAGTCAAGTACATGTACTGTAACGCAGTACATGTACTTGACTTCTACATACCTGTGCTACAGTCTTTTATGTAGTGTACACACGGACATGGACCTAACCCTCCATTTATAGAAAGCAGTTCTGATCCAAAATGAATCAAACTAATAAGACAAATGTACGACTGTTATTTTGAAATACATGCAAACTGTTGAGGTATTCAAGCCTGTCTCATCTCCATTTTTTTGAGTAAATTGATCCTTTAAGCTTTCATGTTTTCATTGCAATGTTTTTTTTTTTTGCTTTGATTAATCCATATCCTGTTTAATTCATTGCCAATAGTACTGTAGCTCAAAAAGATTCCCTTTCCCCAGAAAACCTCTTAAGTCTACGTCTGTAAATGTGCCTTTTGTCACTCTCTCATGACAGAACACTCAACAGCTTCCTGGATCATGTGTGCATTTGCCCATAGCTGACACTTAATCTTAACATTTGCTATTTTTTTCCTGCTGCTTGGGAATACATTCTTTAATTGTAGTGATATATTGTGAGTAATGTGGATTTCCCTCCTCCAAAACACAGCCTGCTCCCCCTGACTGAAGCAGAATGTTTGTACTGTAAATGTTGCATGTAAAACGTCCGGATCCCCCTTGTTTTCATGTGCACGCTGCTGTAAAATGAAGGGAAAATTCAGCAAACGTGAGTGAGAATGAAATCTGACCAGAGACCCAGAGAAATAAAATGATAAAGCAGCATCTCATTCAACATAGGTGTGTAGACTGAATAGTCACAGTAAATGGTACTCAAGTACACGAGTAAAAGTACCGTAACATTCTAATGACTTGAGTCGAAGTCAAAGTACTTATAAAGATAAGTAGCTGTTTGAGTAAGGGTAACAAATTATCTCATAAAAAAACTACTCAAGTCATGAGTAACTTCACAAGGTGGACCTTACTGTCTTAATTACTGGAATTTACTGCTTATTTTCTTTATTTCTATTCAATTTTGTTGGTTGTATTGTTCATTTTCATTGTTTTGCCTGACTAGTTTCTTCATTTTGAAGTTGATTTTGTTCATTTAGTTCTACTTATCCTTTCTTTATTCATTTTACTTTTGTTATACTTTTGTAGGTCATTTTTGTTACTTTATTAATTCCCTTTGCTAAATCTGTTGCCTATTTTGTTAATTTTACTCCTTTTGTTAGTTATACTGTTCATTTTTGGTGATTTACTTGGCTATTGTGTCCATTATTGTAATTTTTTGAGTAATTGAGTATTTTATTCATTGTTTGCGCATGCTGTTTTTGATTTTTACACCATTTGGATTAATTTTGTCTTATAATACTCCATTGAGTATTCGAGCTAAACGTAACTGCGTTGACATATGCTTTTTTCATCACAAATGTAACAGTAAGAGTAAAATCTGTTCTATAAAGCAGATTTCTCTGAAAAAAAAACTACATGTATATGTAAGGAAGTAACTGTACTTGAGTACTACTCGCCTTTGCTTGTCCTCATCAATCATTGCACCCATGCCAGCTTGACTCAGTTATACCAAACATTGCCACCAGATGTCCCCACAGCCCTTTAAACAAACCGCATCTCTGTAGAACTACAACAGCACCAGGAGAAAAGGAACATTTCTCATATTTAGTAATATGAAGGAATAAACGACCACACTGGAACATCAAAAAAATTACTGGACACTTACTGAGGTATTTTGAGACACTGAATACATGCAGTATATAGTCCTAAAGAAATAGATTCAGCCCCAACAACTTTAGTTTTACATTTACATGTCTTTTTATTGTTAAATGTTTTGCTGAATTAGGTGTTTAAGGACTAATAAATATGATCACCTTTATACATAGAAATAAGTCACAGAGTATTCATACATTGTTTAATGACATTGTGATATTGTGATATATGTAATGATTTCAATGTTTGCTCAGTTTGTCCATGATCAAAGTCTTATTGAGCGATAGTTCAGCTGATCTGTTGAACTGTTCACATACATTAAGATATCAAACACAGAGACAAGTGATCACACTGTGGAAAACTCACTAAGTGTGAGTTTATCTCCCTCAGCCGACAAATCAAGTTATTCAACCGGCACAAAAGCCACTTGGTGTAAACATAAATATCACAGATGAAAAAGTGACAATGTCCCAGCACTGTGTGTAGTTAAAATTCCTTTCATGCATCTAACTTTTGATCTTATGTTTCTTTCTTACAACCAGACACAAGCTGACTCTTATTTCATTGTTAAGCTGGGAATTTCATTTAAAACACTGAAGTTTAGCATTGTATTGTGCAGCAGCCTTCCTCTGTCCACTCTTCCTTAAAATTAACCTCTTCTTCCTCTCCTCTCGTCTGAACCCTGACTGTAGCCAAGATGCCTGCCTACAAGAAAATGCGACTGGCATGTTGTTTTGATTGCGGCCGCTCAGAGCGGGACTGCTCATGCATGCCAGTTAATGTTCGTTATAACATGGACTCCCCTCAACGTGACATCCCACTCTCTGCTGTTTCTGTTAATGATTGCTCAGCCACTTTACGTGCCTGTAAGTTGTCACCATGACATGTGCTCTTCAGTGTCTGTAACACGCACTGTGCAGCTGTGCAGTCACTGTCTTCAGCTTGTGTACTGTGTAGCTCTAGTGGCTGTGTTGTCACTGTCATGGATATAGATGTTGCTTTAACTTTGTGATTTTGACTCAGCTGAGGCTCGTCCCATGTGTTGCTACTTTTGGAAGTGACGTTGAGCTGTTGTGAAGCATGCTAGCGTGTTTTCCTGTTGTTTTAACAAGGAATGAATTCAAACGGATCTGTGGTTTACATCAGATCAACAGTCACTCGTGTTTAAATGCCAAAACTAATCCTCCCAGTGATTTCACTCAAATTAATGGGATTTTGAGTGTCTCCCCTGCAGTGACCTCACCAAACATGTGATTAATGCAAGAAGTAACAGCTGAAGCTGTAAACTGGTGCAGCTGTGCATCCCTACAGCACAGCAGAAGCACACACAAACTCCAAAATCCAAACTACATTTAGTTTGTAAATGGAGCTCATTGACTTTCCAATATCAAAATTGTGCTGTGAATAATAAATGACTAGAAGCTCAGTACATGTGCCTCTGCAATACAGTGAAAGACCCCAAAAGACCCCTACCAATTTTATTGAAATTAGTGTAGAAACATTGGTTTTGTCACATATTTTAATCCTACTGACAAACAGTAAAAAAACAAACAGATGCAGGAGAAACCATGTTTAAATATTATGGTTTTAAAACCATGTTTAACCAAACAAATATTTAAAAACTGTACAATATTGCCTTGAACTGACGAAGGATTTGAAAGAAGGTGTTGAAATATTGTCTATTTTATACAAATATATGTAAAATATCTAGTATTTATGTAAATGGTAAGGTTTAGGAGCAGAAATTGATATTGCTTGTTATAGTTATGGCTTAATCAGGTCATTATCTCTAGCTCTATTATCTTTATCTCTAATGACATTTATGAATACAGTAGCTTCAAAATGCAAGGATGTGTACATAACAGAGATCATCTGGTAGGTTGACTTATGGACTGAAAGTCTGGATGAAGGGAAAAGCAATTACCAGTTTTTAGGCTAAAAGGTAGGAATGAACAGTCACTGTCACAAAATAAACAATCCTTGACTTTATTAGAAACTGCATAATTGTTGAAGCAAACAGTGTCATTAATGAATCATATTTGATGTACACCAAACGCTGCCTCATATCAAGTACTTTGACTTTGTGTTTTGATCCTCTGTGTAAAAATCGCAGTGACAGGATGTTCTGAGTATGCACGTACGTACGTAGCCCTTTACAGACCGACTGTAACAGTGGATTTCTGCAGATACTGATGAACAGTTTGTAAAACGTCATATCAGTTCAAATAAAACACTGTAGTCATCACTGATCAATATTATGTTCATGTAAAGAGGAAAAAACCCATTCAAGCACAGTTAGGTGTATAGAATCGTTTTTTCTATAGAAATGATATTTTCTACTAACTATAGTCAAACTTTAATGCATCCACCACTGTTTCAGCACCAGCTGTTCTGAACTACATTATAGTCTGATTTAAACAAGACACTGATATATTGTACCTGGTACTTTTTTTTTTTTAAATCTACAGATATATTGATGTCACTACAGAGGGGAGCTCCATCATTTCCAGAACCAAAACAGTCCATGAAATATATCTGAATAATGATGATAAATATCTTTAAAAGGGGATTTTCTGATGAAAGCAATACACATTGAGGTCAATATTGAAGTATAGCGTCTAAAAACTTTCATTACGTAACGCTTAAAGCACTGTCCCATTTGTTGTCAGCGGAGGAGCTCTGGGATTCCATTTTATCTGCTAAAATGTGAGAGAACGTGGAATGACGTGGTAGAATGGAGCTGGGCTGTGTGGGGTTGGAAGAGAAGTGGAAGACAATAGAGTTGTACTGAGTCATATTGGCTTTGACTGAATCGATCTGAACTGGACTGAGCTCCATATAAATTCCTAGTTTGAGTAGTATTCCCTTTTAAAGCCAGAGGGCATGTTAAACTGTACTGATGGATCGCAGAAGGCATGAAGAATGTGTCGGAGTTTGCAAAGCGTTGATACAATTTGCTGGAAAACATTGGAGACTGTCATATATTTTTAGGGAGCATCTCCTGATCAAAGAGCGTTCAGTGTGTAGCTGAGCATCTGCGGGCGTTTCCACCCTCTGCATGTCTTTCAGGCCTGTGTGCTGTGAGCATCGCCCTCGTAGCCGAGCTCGAGCAGATCTGCAGAGCCGCTGTCGACACGGTGCGCGCCGTGCACTGAGCGAGGCCTTATGCAGCCTGACATGGAAATTATGTTTGCATTTTCATTTTTGGAGTGCTACCGGTTGTCATGGAACTCAGCCTGACAGTTCCTAACCACCAGGCAGCCGTGTGCCCCCGCCCCTCTCCTCCTCTCTGGTTGTGGGACAGATGCTAGCCTGTTAGTCCTGTGACTCTGCTCGCGCCCCCCGATTGCAGGCGACAGATGCCAGGACCAGCAAGGTCCCTGTTTGAACATTGCTGTCACTGTCCTGCCTTAAGCTCAATGCATGACCTTTATTGTGAGCAAGGGGTTGAAATAAGGTACTAATGAGCATGTGTGAGACTCAGAAACTTCCACTGCATCTGTGCAGGTTGTGTCAGACAGTAGATGAATAGTAAGGAGCTTTTTTGGAGGAAGATGAGACAATACACTATGTAGAAAACAGAACTAGAGCCTCGTTTTACAACAGAGTTTACAACGTGATGAATTAAAAGCAAGCTCTGCAATAAAACCAAACACTTCAGTAGTAAATGTAGTAATAACTATCGCAACATACAGACAGGTGACAAAGAAAAAGTGTAAACATGAAGTGAGATCCAAAATAAACAGTAGAGCACAGACCGAGTGAAAACCTACCATTATCATTTGAACCTATGCTCATTTACCCATAATGATGCTACGCCCACAATATTCTTACATGTATTTGACCCTTATTATTGGATTCTTTGACCATGAAATCCTACTGTTAACATTTGAAATCGCATACATATCATTATTAGTTCAACAGTTATTCACAAAAAATAATATTTCCACAATGGTGGTTTTCTTCTGGATCGAGCTCTGTAAATGTTGCAGATAAGTCAAATCTGTGGCCACATTACTGAATCAGCAGACTTTCTGCTACAATTTAGTGTCGGTTTCATGTATATGGATGTGTTTACTACCTCACAGCAGCTAATTTTCCTCAACCCCTGTAAGTATAATCATTCTGGATCACTATATCTGCAATATTGTCCATATCTGGATTAAACTTTGTGGTTTGATAGAATCTATTGTGGTGTTTTCCTGTGTTTTGGCTAAATTATCTGGGTGTTATTTGTGGCGTTACAGGACAAATGTTGAATTTGCCTCCATCACACAATGGTGAGGAATTCTTTGAAAATTTTCTGCATCCAGGCGATAACTCCCAGAATCTAATCGATTGGTGCTTGTGCCATGTCTGACTTATCCTGAAAATGTCATCCAAATCTATTCATAACTTTTTGAGCTATGTTGTGAGCGAACAAACAAACAAAGAGTTAAAATGTACAATAGACTTTACCTGTGCCATTTAGGCTTTTTTAAACTCCTGTGTGACAGATACATTTTCACATATACGTAGTATGGCACTGATTATTAGTCACAAACACCGATATTTTCGAAAGTATACAGTACATATGAAGTACAAATACAATCTCAAGAATGGCACACAACATAAAACTTGCCAAAATGACGATGTAAATTTCCACATCGGCTTGTGGGATTAGAAATAATATCTTGCGTTCTCATTTCAGCACTGATGGGGCAGGGGTGGGTGGGTTTTCTCAGGCCAGCAGAGGCAGAGAGGAGGCTGCTGAAACACCAAAACAGCACATGGGCACAATCAAGGCAGTTGTGTGGCATCAGTTTCATGTTTAGAAGCTTATAATTCATCAATTAATTAACTTACATTTGCGTTTGTTACATATTTCAGGGGGTATTAGTATATATATTAAAGTGCAACTACTCAAAATTCCTAAAAAAAAACCAAATATATATATATTTATATAAGGGAAAGGGTACAAAATATGTCTGGTTGTGCAGCATCACAAAGCTACATCGTTTTATTTTGACTTGCGCAAAGTGGCATAATTTGTGGTTCGCAATAAAAAATGTGTACAAAAGGTTTGCTACATGTTTAATAACATGTTAAATTATGCTGATGTTGGATTTGGAAGAAACATGTTGAAAACTTTTGGTTTTATGCTGAAGAAATTCTGGCTGCGTGGCATCACTCTGACTGTTGCACTTTGCATAAACTAGACATCTTTAGATAAAAACTGTTGTATTGCTCATTATGATATGAGCGAGTATTATTTTTGATTGTGATGTTTTGCTGGCCTTGATTCTGCCCATATTTTACACTCGGGAAAATGAAGTGAAGCGTAAACATGCTGAATATCAGATCTGATAACTGTTCGATCCATACTCAGAACTCTCCTGGAGGGATGGCGCACTAACTTTTCCAAAATGCACGAGGCTTTTAATGGCTTGATGAGCGGGAACCTAATGAGAATCATGGCCTTAACGGGTACCAGATTTTAGCATTGGGTTATAATGTTGGACTGAAGTGTTAGAATTTCCAAGTGAGGAAACATCTTCACTAGATCTCACAGAATTGATGACATTTTACTGAGATGATTATTTTAATTTTGTCATCTGTCTGTAGTTTAAGTGCTCAGTGAGACAGGCTTTTATTTTATAAGAAATATACGAAGGTCACTGCTACATTTTTCCACCAGATCTGTTTAAAGCTGCAACAAAAAGAGAAAAAATAGAGCTACAATTTAGTCAATAATTGATCTTTTTTTTTTTTGCCAAAATTGTAAAGAGTGACAACTTTTACGGCATATCTCAGAGCATCACAGAAGGAAGATGGGCTCCTGGACTATAAATGTAGTAATCTCTCTTCACTTTTACCAAGCAGAAGTAAAATACCACTTAAGGAGACTGTACATACAGTAGCTAAAGATTGTATTGCTCTAACACGATTCAGCAGCAGTACAAACACTAATCGCCTTTTAGATTAAGCTCCCATCATTGAAAATCCTCTCCTGAACTGACTCCAGCTTTATTTTATTTTAATTTTTTTGGTCCATGTTGTCTTGAAGGCACTGCCTCTGCTCCAAAGTGCCTCAAAGAGAAACCCCTCATTTATAATTTGCTTTCATTACATGTTGCCTGGTCTCCCTTGTAACCTTTCATCTGTCTTTTGCATTCTCCTCAGCTAAAAATAGCTATAATGGATATATCAAATCAAGTAAGTTTTGATTTTCATTGTCGTTTGACATCTTTTCAACCTGTAACCTCTATCATCTCCCATTTTTGTGTTTTCCCGGCTGACTGAGTGGTTTGTGTAGACTCTGAGCAGCAGATGGTGCTGCTGTTTCATTTGTGGATGAGTGAACCTTCAACTAAACATGAACGGGAGCGCTGACGACGGATGTGAAGCACATTATGTTTTTTAACTTGAAACCGGTGGCTTCAGAGCTATTTTTCTGTCAGTTCAGTGCGCACGCCGGGGGCCCTTCACTCCGACCGGGGTCTGTGATCGGCAGCAGATCCGCCACTTTGTGTTGTCCTGAAGAAGCGCTGTGCATGTTTGACGTGGGCCAGATGAAGAGTGGAGGTCAGGAGCAGGAAAGATAATCTGCTAGACAGCTGACTGCAGAAATAATCATCTCTGCTTTTAGCTCCGGGAGAAAAGGAAACTCTTTTGACTGGTTTTAACTTAACTTAACCATCAGAATTCTCATTTTTACATCACCACTCGTCATCCAGTAGCTAGTGGTTCTTAATCCACACTGTCACATCCTTGTTCTTATGGCATAACAATCTCCACAACACCTGAAAGCATACTTATTAAATGATGTTATTATAAATATCACAGCAAATGTCAAATCCAGCATTTCATTGGTGGCTGTGGCAAGTGGTTAAATGGTGTTTCATAAAAATGAGGTTTTTTAATTATTCAGTTATTAGCATTCTTGTGCCAGAAAGAATTACCCCCAAAACCGCAGATAATGCTTTAATTATGATAGGATGTTTTATTAACACACACACTGTAGGTCTTATTCACGTCAGCTTAGATCAAATCCCATCACGTGATTGCGATGAAGAATTAAAGGCTTAGTTCACCCAATTATGAAAGAAAACCTTTGTGATCCACGCAGGTAGTATTAGGTGTATTTTCATGATTTTGAGGCTTTGGTCTCCTCTGTTAGATGTTTGAAAGATTAAAATACTAACAAATAAAACAGCAACAGATTTTTAAGACTTTTCTGGGGGCCGGAGAAAGAAGAGTAATGGGTGTCTTAAAAAAAGTTGTGATATTGCAACTTTAAGTGTGCATAAGCTACTACATCATACATCTCTGCCAGATATTGACTTATTCTCAGCACATACACTCATAAATACTTAAAACGAATATTAGTTTAGATAAAGAGATAATATCCGTGTTTAATATTCACTGTCAGGGATGATTATGAACTCAGCGTGTCACATCACATCGCGTAAAATATAAACCTGTTGTTTAATCTTCTCATGCTATGTAACAGCAGCTTATAAGTTAAAGACAGATAGTTGAAGATTTGTGACATTTCACTCTATTATATTAGTTTCAACTGTTTGAGTATTTCACATATTTTTACAGGTATTTCTTTGCTTATGTTAGTATGATGTGTTTTTGTTCTTGATGCTCCCCTGTTGTGGAGGATAATGGATTAATAAGGAAGTGACTGTGTGTACTGATGTTCTCTAGCAGACTAAAATACAGAATGTGTCTGTTTCCTTAATATAAATGTGCAAAATAATTCTAGATTATAACTAAAAGCCATAATGCATAATTGTTGCGGTGGAGACATAAACCATAGAGAGTGACCTCTGATTTCTGCATGTAAAAGTTGTTAGTGACTTGGGTGAACTAAACCTTTATCTTTGACCTCCAACCCCTTAAATGCATCAGCTGACTCTGACTCTTCATTCAGCAGTAAACGACGGCCCCCTCCTCCAGTCAGCATCTTATCACTACCAGTCCTCTAACTTGAACCACAGCTCAGCCGCTGATGCCTGTAGGGGGCCCCGTAGAGCCGCCCCTGTGTCCGTTCCATTGGTAAACAACCGTAAGGGAAGCCTGCTGCCCCCCACGGAGCCCCCCGCACAGCAACTCAGCTTTATGGTCTCCAGGGAGCGGCTACCAGGGGTGGCAGAGGAGATGAGCCGGCTGCAGCGGGCACGCAGCCTACCGGTGAAATACAGATACCACCCCAGTCACTCCAATATTGCCAGTCTCAGGCACTGTAAGGGCCGCCCCCGACCCCCTTTCCTACCCCCCTCCTCAGTGTGTTTGGCAGGCGTGTGCAGCACAACCAAAGCATGTGCTTGCCAGGCTGGAGTGGTTGCATGTGTAGCATTCCTCACTAATGACCCAGTGTGTGCAGCTGTCAGCTGTGAAACATTAAATATTGAACAGGCCGAGCAAGATGTGAAGGGCCAGTGTGCTACAGCATCCCTCGCCACTGGAAGCCCCCTGTACTTCAACAATTTCCATTATGGTGTCACAGTGAGACATGTTAACGGGCCTTTAAACTGGGTGTTCATCTGCACAGAACCATCATCTTTGAGTCATTGTAATGGCAGCTCAATAGAAGCATAATAGACACGCGTTTGTTCTCCATGACCTGAAACTGGCTATTCCCAATATTGATGTTCGCTGTTAAAGGGTGAGTTTGAGTTTTTAACATGTGGCTGTATGAGGTACACGTACATAGTCAATGTATTATCTACAGTACGAGCCTCCAGTTTGGAGAAGGAGACAGGAACACTGTCCTGCAAGTGTAGCAGTGCTGAACACAACTATATAGCCATTCATTTCCTGTCAGAAGGGCTGGCAAAGACCAGGGTGGCTGTAGAGCATTTTCATTTGCTCGGCCATTTGTTAACACATTTTTGTGCATTTTGTTTATTATTCTGTTAATATCTATTGGTTTCCTTCATTATTTAGCTCATTTTCTCGACGTTCCATTCCTTTTCCTGATTATTTTGTTCATCTTTATGGTTTTCTTTCTTTTCAACATTTTGTTCATTTTTTAACATGTTGTGGATATCTTGTTCCTGTTTTTTTTTTATTATTTTGTTAATTTTTGGAACGTCTTTTCCACTACTGTATTTAGTGAGTTGGTTGATTTACAGTAATGTTGCATACTACAGCCGAAATGTTCATTCTTATACATCTGAAAATACTACTTTGTGGACTCTTGGGACCAAATTTGTTTTTGTTTTTCAAGCCAAAATAAACTGTTGTTGAACAATGAAAAATGTCAATCCAACGTGCGCTTAAATTATTAGTGATGTTTAAGGTGGACACAATATGTTTAGTTACTGTCGCCATCCTCAGCACTCCATTATTTAGCTTCTGTGCCGTTATTCCTTTCTCATTCTCCAAACTGGAATCCATGAATACGTACCTCATGCAAGCAGAATTCAAACTAACTCTTTTAAATGTGCACTGACAGATTTTCCTTCCTTTTTGATATTATCTATGAATATATTTGCCTGGATGCTTCACTGGGGGGTAAAACGTGTAACTCATTTCCCGTGAAGAGCTCAACACAGTTTCATGTAGTGATAAAGACAATGTCCAAGGGGCAGCTCAGCTCTACATAAATCACTCTGGCATGAGGACCAACCTAATTATAAGAGCCGAGGGCGTCGGTCCTGAGATGGAGAAAGACCAGCTCTCCAGACTGCACACAGCATTGGTACAAAAGAGGTTTTGTCTCGAATGCCGGACAGATGGTATTTGTTGTTATTATCTGAATTAATTGAGGACTTGAGTGACAGAGCTGAACATCTCAAGCTGAATTCAGATGTGTGAACAAAAAATGTGGTTGTCCAGTGAAGTGAGGTGTCCAGAGGAGCGTGTGTGGTGATCTGTAAACTGTTACCAGCATGATGACTGATGATAGCACTACTGCATGTGTGCATCTCCATCCTCAGTCATGCAAAGAGTGTGTGAGTGTCTTGTATCCTCCTGTCTGTGTTCTACTGCACAGTGTTTAACAAGTCCACAATCCTCTCCTTCCACCATGTCCGTATATATTCACCCTTTGGATTTTGTGGTGTTCGTGTGCTACCACTGATGTATTTATTTTGATCTTTGTTACAATTCCTGTCCTCACACTGATGCTTCTCTTTGTAGTTGAAGAGGACCAACAGTCAGCGCTGTCGCCTAAAAAAAAGCAACGCAACGGTGGCATGAGAAACTCTCCAAACTCCTCCCCCAAGATAATGAGGTAGGACATGTCTGCTGCATTACGGGGATTTTGACGACTGTCAATGATTTCACACTGTTCTAAATATCTGATGTGTAACAAGAAAGGCAGTAAAGTGGAGGTGAGGAAGGAGGCTGTATGTGTCCTTTAAATAGTGCAGGTTTCAACAAATGTGTGTTATTTGCATGTGTTACATTCTGATAAAGTTAGAAAATGTACCGGTAAGAGAAATGTGGCCATGTCGATGTTTGACCGACACAAACAACCATCATGTTCATTTTCACATTATATTTGTATTAATTTATGATTCCTTTATTTTAAGTCTTAAGTCTCTTATGGTTGTAAAACTTCAGTCTCCTTGATATGTAAAGAATTCCAGGTGTGCATTCGACTCACTTCTTTTAGATTAGTTATAACCAGAGATAGATCGTACTCAGGCACAGTTACTGTACTTCTTTACATGTACTTCATTAGTTTTTTCAAATAAATGTCCTGGGAGTAGCTGTTTTCCCAAACACTATTCACTTAGACTACATTTTGCTCCACCCCCAACGAGTACAGGTAAAAAAAATTTAAAAAATAATCATGTCAATTATCAGAATGAATAATTAAGCAACAAGCTGAGCAGAAAACTACAGAAATAATCACCAAAATGATCACAATAATCAAGCAAGTTAACAAAAAACAAACCTAAATGAGCCACCAAAAGCTGAACAAAAAACTAAATATGCAAGAAAATGAGTAAAAGTGAACAAATTGAGCAAAAACATCAGAAAAGTTAAAAAAAAAATGAACAAAACCAACAAAACTGAACAAAATTAGCAAGGCAATAAACAAAAAGGAACAGAATATTTGTTCAAATGCAGTATATTATGCTGTAATGAATTTCATGTTATGACGTGACCCATGACTTGAGTAGGTTTTTTAATGAGATACTCTCTTACTTTTAGTTAAGTACTGGTATTTATGAGTACTTCTACTTCTACTTGTGTCCCTATAAAGTAACAATACTTTTACCTGAGTACTGTGCCTGTTTACACAGCACTGGTTATGACCTATATTTTTTGGAAGGATATGTTACCAGACCAATTTTATAGTCATGGAAAACGAGCATTTATTTTATATTTATAACTAGTTAAGTAAACACACGTTACAAGTTACAAGACGGAGCAAATCTAGAGCTGATTAATGAGAAAATGTTTATGACATCCCCATAATAAATAAGGTCACAATGGCTGGAGCGATTTTGTGCAGATTAAGAGACATATCTTGAAAAATCAGGTTTATGTGTTTTTTAACATGATGAAATATGTTCCTAGGCTCTAAAATAATAGTGCACAGAGATTTTCAGATCCGGTTCAGTTGAATCTGCCTGAAAACCAGCAGTTCACCGTCTCCCTCAGATGTGATGTCACATCTCCTGTCAATCAACTTGGCCTGAGGGCTCAGATCAGCTCTTGGCATGGTTCACTTCACACCACTCCCTACCGGTGTCGTGTCTAATTTGCATAAACCACACCCTGTGAACTCTGATTGGTCTGACCATGCTATCACTCAGAAAAACAAAACAACCAATCAGAACGAGGGGCACGGAGGGAAAAAGAAATCAGCCAGGAAAACAACATGGAGAGGAATTTTGAAGTTTAAAACCACATTTATATCATTTTTAAAGTCCAGAAACTTTAAATATTATACCAGAAAAAGCATATGTCTCTTTTAAGTACAAGTGGACTGTACAGAAAAATACAAGTGCCGGTTGGATGCGTAACCGTACCCTTACAGAATAAGTGAAATTAACATACAATAAATGCATGGTATCTGTACAAAGGAGCTGGGGTAGATAGTCGTGTAAATGCAATACGGGTGCAGTGATATATAATAAAATGATAATTAAATAATTATTAAAAATGATAATAGTAACTAATCTGTACAGATATGCATAAATGTGAAGTGCAAGCTGATTATTTTGGTACTTACAGTGTCATATTTAACAATTCTTTTGTTTGCATATTGTTAGATACAGTGGAACCTCGGACAACGACAGCTTCTGACAACGTAAAATTCAGATACCGACGGAAAAACTGCAAAAAAATTGAACCTCATAACGACGAATTATGCAGACAACGACGCCCGGGTCACGCCTGCGTCACTTC